>OV651820.1:22472728-22487728 GCA_927349885.1 Psylliodes chrysocephalus
TTGAATGTCTTGGAGGTGCTTATTGACAACTTCCTAATATCTTGTATTACAGCATTCATCAATACTTTTTATAGCTAAACGGCCTATAGGCATTTATCTATAACAAGAAATAATATATACATATAATACATATTTCGCTTAAGACGGAATTTGCACGCCAGGAAATTCATAACAAAAACTACAAATTAACTAAGTTGTCAATAGATGGCGATTAGATGCACTTCTGCGAAATAATTCAAATGTTGAATTATACCTGCCTGTTTGCCAAGTTGTGTAAACTACTTTCCGGCGACCCGACAAGCGTCCCCTCCCTCCCAAATCTAAAGTGCTCGTAACATTTTATTGTACCGCCGGACGAGACGAACACTACATTACATTAGAATATCGAACCTATAGGGACCGTATTTAAATAATTTTGTCCACGAACACTTAATAATAAATCAATATTCTACCTCCTAACTAAGAGCATATAGTACCCATATATCACGGAGTGAATTATGATAATTCACGCTTTTGTAATTCTGGCACATTCCAGTAGATAACTAAAGATAGGCGATACTTTTCATAACGATATTTTCTAGATCGAAAAATCAAAAAATCAAAAATCGATAAATCGAAAAATCAAAAAATCGAAAAATCGAAAAATCGAAAAATCGAAAAATCGAAAAATCGAAAAATCGAAAAATCGAAAAATCGAAAAATCGAAAAATCGAAAAATCAGAAATCGAAAATCGAAAATCGAAAATCGAAACAGAATTGTTATTTCAAAATATAATATAAATTTTTATATTTATTTATCATATATTTTAATGTACAGAGGTTACAATTTGGTTAAAAAATAAACTATAAAATAAAACAAGCTGAAATGAAAGTGGATATTAACAACGTGGCTTGGCAAATTCAAATTCCAGACGTCAGTGCAGGGTGGTGTGAACGCGCGCATTTCTAGACCCGTCAACTACAACCACATACTATGATTACTATACAAGGCAAGAGAGAGGTCCGACACGCCCAACATAGGGCGCGGCCATTTTGAACCCTGTGACACAGTTTACAGCTAAAGAATCAGATCGCTCACTCTGCGTCGGCACTTTGGATCTCAATGTTTCAGTTTATACACTGCGTAACTCGGATAATACAATATATGACAACCGCTTATAATAAAACAGCAGTCTTCTGCGTATCCTGAATTTGTATCCCTGGAGTGGATGTTATTTTGGAACTTTCAACTGGTCCGAGTGAGCTAACTGATTCTTTAGCAATAAACTGTGACTTCAAAAATAATATTTACTGACACTGACAGCAGCAAGCAAAATATCAGGTGCGTTTTAATCATCCGCTTCTGCTTCCGGAATTGTCGGTTTAGTCGTTTTAACCTATCAAATTAAAACAAGAAAACCGACAATTCCGAAGCAGAAGCGGATGATTAAAACGCACCTATTAAAAATATTGCGCCAAGATGTAGACAACACGTAATAAGGGTTCAAAATGGCGGAGTTTTCTATCTCCTTTTAAAAGGCACTCAGAAAGCTGCGCAGTGCGACCATTGATGATGAGCAACCAATCTACATAGATACCATACTGAGAGATAGAAGGCTATGGAACGAAGAGATGCTACCAAAATTACAAACATTTTATGAAGAAATGATTATACTGGAGTTGATATATAAAAATATACCAAAAGGGTTGAAATGTAAAGATCCACCTATGATTAAAAAAAAAATAATAAATTATTAGAAAGATGTTTTATATCAAATAATTCCTTGGCTTACGCCTACAAAATTAGTACTTACCAAGTTACAATTATTTAAAATATGAGTTTTTAATAAAACTTACACATTAAAAGTTATTAAAACATGTATAGATAAACTAATACATGTTTTATTATTATTAATAATATTATTATTATTAATAATGCCCGTGTTCATGTACAGTCGTCAAACATGTTTTGCTTAACTGTCAATCGCTTCACTACTTCTTTAATCCTAATGGATAAATAATGGCGCAAATAGATTATGCTTTTATTCTTAAGTAGGCCAACTGTGCCCAAAATCTAATCAGCTCACTGCAGGCCGGAATAAGACGTAATTTTAAAATTTGGTGTTTTTCTGTTTATCCGTTCATGAGTTATCGAGTATACAGACACACACAGAGACAGCATCGCGAAAATAGTCAAAACGGATTCAGGGGACCCCAAAACGTAAAAATCCGACAAAAAATCGAGGTCGAAAAAAATCATGATAACTATACTTTCCTTATCTGTATACAGATAGGAAAGTAAAAAAACATAGAATGTAAACAAAAATACAGAAGGTTAAAAGGACTTTAGATGAGATAATAATAATAGTAATAATAATAAAATTTAAACTATGCTACAATAAGCAGTGTGATAAATTTATTGTATTTTCAATAAATAATTTAAATACTAAAGTTTGCTCTTACTTTTAACTCTTCTCAACTAATTTGTGAACCCACAAACGCATTTGAAAGGCCATGATCGATGTTTTCACATGCATCATGTTCGCGCCAATATTCAAGTAAATCCAGCCAGAAAAAACAAAACTCAACATTATATTTAATATCTGACAAATTACGTTTTTATATTTTGTAATATAAAAAATGAAACATTTTACAAAAGCTCTACACGTTTTAAATGTTTCTCCAAAACCAGATATAACACAAGTTACCTAATTTTTATAATAAAATAACGAACTTCCTTGCTTCCGATACTTCATAACAATATGTCAACGTTGCTCGATATAAATTTGAAATTTTCAGGTGGCGTCATCTATATAAGATTGCCTGAACCTAAAATTACAGGGATTACACCTATTTTATGTAATGTTGGTTGCGTTTTTTGGGTTAAAATTAAAAATTTTTGTGCATATAAGACTGGAAAATGAAAGCAAAAATTGAAATATTTCTTATGCGGAGCCTCTAATGGGAATATATTCTAGTTCCTGAAATAGTTTTTATAGCGATTTGCGATGACTTTTTTACATGTAAAATTTTCACAAATTCGTTATTTTCTCCATTCTTTCAATTTTTTTCCACTTTAAAATATATTCAGGAACTAGTTTAATATTATTAGAATATTATAAAAGCAAATCCGCATAAATTCATTGTCTAGAAAGCCCGTCTTATATGTTGAAAAATTCTCCTATGCTAATACATTTGCTAACGCCGCCTTAAGAAATGATTGTATAAGAATCCCCTACTATTGTAGTGCAAATTGCGCTCGCCCGTCTCCTTTAGGTAGTTTGAGAAACAAAAATAAAGCCTACTTATGTTCTGATAAATAAATGCAATTGAAGTTTGTGTTGCTCGATTTGGTTTTACTTTTGCCAAGCAAGTATTGTTGTTGTTTGTTAAATATTTTCAAACAGCTTGTATTACGATTATAATGGATGTACCTTCCACATCATCTAAACACTCATCTGTACAACGCACATTTAAAAGATATAATTCTGATAATAGCAGTGAAGAGGAGGGAACAATTTCCGGTGGTGGTTCTAGCAATGACAAAGAAGAAAGTAGTGAAACAGAATATGATACTGAAGATGAAGGATCTAGAGAAGAAGGTGAACCAAACTGGATATGGAAAAATAGGGAACATTTTCGTGCTAAAGTTTATAACTTTGATGATGTAGATGCAGGTGTAACAGAATTATTTACATTAGCAAATAATGCTACAGAGTATGACTATTTTATAAAATACTTTGACTTAGACATTATGAATCTAATTGTAACTGAAACGAATAGATACTATGAATTTTGTACACAAAATGATGAAGAGCCTCCAAGATCAAGGACTTTCAAAAAGCGCTATTCCGAACATTATAATAGCTATACAATAAACAATAATAATTCTACTTACTCAAATCATATTTTAGCTGAAAATCATTCTTTTATAGACAACTTTGAAATTTTACATATAGAAAATAAGGGCAATAAATTAAACCATTTAGAAACACTTGAAATAAATAGATTTAAAAATTCAGATAACCTACTCAATGATCAATTAGATATTAATAACTCACCCTTATTAAATCTCTTTCCTAGTTTTCTGTGAGATAATCCCGGTAATGTTACTATCTTATTGTTATCTGATTGATATCATAATTACCTAAGTACCCTTATTTACTTTAAATAGTTAGTTTATTTTGTTATGTTATTGATGTTTTCTTAAGTACTTTGTTTTGTTAAATTATTTCGCATATATATTGGATACCGAATTGTAAATTAGTCACATTTGAAAAAGAAGTTGTACTTCGAAACATGTCATGTGTAGTGTTTTTAATTTTTATTTTTTAAAATAAAAGTTTTGTGAAAATCTACCAAATTTGGTTTTACTCATTCAAGATAAAATGGATTTTCATCAAGTAAAGGCCGAAACAATAAAAAATAAATTGACGAAACGATGGGTGAATGTATACATTTTTTGCTTTAGTTTCACTAATGTCACAGATAAAAAAACAATTGCTGAATATTGGTCGAAAAAAATATGCTTCAAACAGACTTTTTTGGCATACATGGTTCATGATAGAGTTGCTGCTCTCTCACGTTATATACATTTTGCAAATAATGAGAATCTACCAGAAAATGACAGAAAATTCGAGCTATTTTTGAAAACAATAATAAGTTTTTTTTTTCACCATTTCAGAAGTTATGTATTGATGAGTCGCTTGTTTCAAGCAGTATATTCCATCCAAAAGGCATCGTTTTGGGTTAAAATTATTTCTACTTTGTGACTGTGAGACAGGAATTATTTTGAAAGTATTAGTCCATCCTGGTTTGGCACAAGATATACCACAAAACGACCCAATTGGTGTGGCAGGAGCTATTGTCAAGAGACTCATGGAAAACTACCAAGGAAAAAGACATATTTTGTATACAGATAACTGGTATACTAGTCCTGCATTAACACAATATTTGTCCCAACATAGAACCGGATTTCCCAGAACTACATTTCCCAAGCTTAGACGTGGCCAAATAATACTAAAGAAATGTAGGCAAACGCTGGCTTTGAAATGGAAAGACAATCAAGATGTGCATTTTCTTACAACAATTCATGAGGGAAGGCCGATGGACAGTGGTAAAGTGAATCACAGAACGCAAGAGAGAATTATGAAACCAGATTGTGTGTTAGATTACACAATAAATATGCGACTGGTGGATAAAGCAGATTTGCAGCTGTCTTTTTATTGAATGTACTCGAAAAACTGTAAAGTTGTACAAGAAACTATTCTTTTACTTGATGGACTTGGCCATTCTCATTTCTTATTGCCTATATTTAGTTAGAACAGGCAACAATTCTTTACCACTAAAAGTTTTTATTCGAAACATCGTGAAACAAATTTTAGAAAGACACGGAACACTTACTAAAAGAAGTTAAGAAAATATTGATCGACTTGCAGCAGTAAATTTCATGGAAATACATTATTTGGACACTGTTCCTCCAACTGCAACAAGAAGAAAAGGACAAAGAATTTGTCATGTTTGTTCCCATTCCCACAGGCGTGACAAAAAACGAAAATACGTAACAACTTGGTGTCCAGCATGCGAAGTTGGACTTTGTGTAGGAGTGTGTTACAAAATTTACCTCGCAACAAAGAATTTTTGAGTACAAATGCATTTGACACATTATTATGTCTGCTTGTAAATATACGTATAACTTATACATATTTTTGTTTTCATCTTTTCCCCTACACGAAACCTAATACATTACATTTCATTTCAATCTATCTAATTGTATAAGGTTGTCCAACATAAAACATCATTTGGTTATCAATACTACCAATTGGCATAGTTGACTCAGCAAATAATGTTAACACTTGTATTGATGTAGATTGGACACTACCATTTAATATGTTCCGAAAACTTGTATTTAATTATTACATTACTCTTGATTAATTATTACTTTACTGAATAAGTTGTAATATTAGTTGTAATTACCTACTGTTTATTATTAATATTATTATTATTTATGTATTATGATACTTTTATCCATGTAATAAGGCCATTGGCCTGTTTGGATACAAATAAATAAATAAAACATCATTAAGTTATCAACCTAGTTCTTTGTTGAATATACGAGGTGGAAAAGGTTTGTAATATTCTCATCATAGTTCCCAGGAAAATCACTCTAACGACATATTATTTTCATTTTAAGCTCCCATATGAGAACAGATAAAATTAACGATAAATTAATTATTCATTATTTTTTTGCGTTAGGTACTGTGGGCCAAAATAGTTATACCTATAGCGAAAGGGTTAATTAAAATAATTACGTTTAAAAATATAAGCTTACATTAGTGAGGTGGTACTGAGGGTGGTACATAAAAGAGATGACATCATGTAATTTAATTAACACTACTTTTTGTGTATATCATTACATTGTGTTTTTGATTATAATATAGTAATTTTTCTTTAAAACCCATAATAGACTAAAACTTTTACAATTAAAATTAGAATGAAGACATGTAATGCTTGGCATTCTATATTATACTGTTCACTGTTTAAAATATCCCCTTAACCCCCATTTTTGATCAGTTTTTTGCTTGATTTTTCCTGAAGATTTCAATTTGATATCGTTTTTATTTCTGAGTTAGGATTGTTTTCAATAAATTACTATATTTTTATTATGTATATTTAAAATAATAAAATGAAGGTGTATTTATTTATAATCTTATATTGACATTATGTTAATTGAGACACTACTGCAGAATGACGGATGAATCTAGCTAATAACAGTAAACTGAAGAAGGGAATTCAACTTCTCAAATATACTCATCTTCAATAAGATAATCAAACTCAAAATCTAGTCTCATAATTTTTTTTTATATATAACTGACGACTATTTTCAGCTAATAATCAGCTATATTTAACAGTAGTAAACCTTGGTTTTTAATTAGTATTGTGGGGCTTATAAAAACTAACTGTGACGAAAGTCTAATTTATTTTTAGTTTATTTATTTAAAAACACACTATTTACAATTTATTTCAGACGTACTATTTAATTTATATAATATTTAGACACTAACTAACAATTCTAATTTATTTCTTACACTTTTACTTTTCAATACAACGTTCTATATTAAACTAAACTCGGCGCTGATACGTCGGCTATTTATATTAGTCCAATTCCGCTACTGGAAAATGCTAAGAGGCTCGCGAAGATTCCATTCTATGACTAAACGGCACTCCCCGCCATTCCAGCTGTTTCTAGGGCATCAGCGGCAGGCATTTCGTCGTTTCTTGTGTATTCGAGACGCGGTCTGGCTGTTTCCACACGTCAGCGTTGCTTCGATCACGAGTCGGTTGTGTGCGTACACAGGGTCAGATTAGGAATTCATGACATAACATTAAGAAATTAACTGAAATATGTGACGTGAAAAAAAAACATAAGTGGGATCAGATTTTGAGTTTGATTTATCTTATAACAATATAATTATTTAATATTGCTCAAATAGTTGTATAGGTTTGTTAGAAGTGGAGTGAAAATATGTATTTCTACTTGTAGTTAAAAAAAAAATATGAAAGAATTTAAACTAAGTAAAATAAACTTTATATTTAATTAACAGGTAGTTGCCATGACAGACCGAATACAACCAGATAGTAGTCCAATAAACCAAAATATACAAAAGGAACCTTCCCAAATTTCTGAAAATTCATCTTACAATAAGGACATTCATGAAGCACCTACCCAAGAAGTAGGTTGTTCTGAAAATAAAGACAAAGAAAAACCGAGCTCACAGTCTTCTTCGCCAACTCAAATGTTAAACACACAAGACCTGATTCAAGCAATTAATGTGACAATAAACAGTGCAGATTCCAATACACAGGAACTGACTACTCAAGAGAAACAAGACCTTATTGACAGAATTGACAAAAAAAATGAAGACATTAATAAAGCGGAAGTGGTGGATATTGAAAAATGTTCATCTTTAGAAACGTTGAGTTTAAAAAAAAATACAATTTTGACTCCGTTCCAGAAGAAAAATGTCATTCACAATAGCCAGACGCCTTCTACATCTAAAGTGTTTCCAAATTCTGAATACGACGAATCTTTTTTAAATGAATCTAAAACTAGCGGCAAAGGTAATAATGATGTTTGTTCCTTCGATGAATGAAAATTGTTAATATTTTATAGAAATCATGTGCAATTGTGTGTTAACACGTTAAGCGCCACAGTATAACCTGAAATTCCCGAGTGGGCCAAAACCGTTAATATTAGGCATTCCAAACAAATGAAACGCGGTTTGGTATGTCTAAAGGGTTGTGACATACAATGTAGTCTATCTGCAATACGTGAAATCATAAATATTTGATTAAATTTAAATATTTTATGTCGAACACAATGAAAATATTATTTAAAAAAAAAACCGCTTATACATTTTCTATAAAATGGCAGGCTTTGCAACTTCTATTTCAAATAAAAATAGCATCCAAGATGGAAGGCTATGTCGCAACCCACTTAGATTTACGAGCCCTTCCCACTGTCATTGTTTGACAGGTAGTTGGAATGCCTAATTGCCAAATGGAACTGATTGCAGTGAGACATAGCATGTATATTGCGAGGCCCAAAGTGGCAAATAAGATGAGACACGCGCATTATACCTCATGGTGCTTAACGTGTTAACAGTGGGTAAATGTTAAAAAACTTTTCGACCAATTGCAAGAACGTTCATTAAAATGCATATGCCTGATACATTTTGACAGAACTGGAGAATGTAATCTGTATGAATGATGGAAACTTCAAATTACACATGATCTGAACAACTATCAAAGTTTATCAGACTCTTCTTACAACCAGCAGTTTATATATTAATAATTACACTCTTACAGGTGTCATAGAAGAAACTATAATTGAAAACCCCAATAGCAATGACTCAATTGATTTTCTAGAAATGCAGAATACACAAGATGGTATGTTGAGTAAGCCTATCCAGAATGATATAGATGACACAGAAACTATTGGATTTAGAAAAAAACCCGTCAAGCAACTGTCAACACAGGAATCTGTGACTTCTGTTGATGACACGGAACAAATTGGTTTCAGAAAAAAACCTATTAGACAACTGTTAAGCCAAGATTCAGATACCGATATTGAATCTCAACAAATTGGGGTCAAAAAAAGACCTGCTAAGCCACTGGCAGATGATTCGGACTCTGATACAGACATTGAAGACAATGTTCAAAATAGTAAACCTGACGAACCACCTAAAATCTCTAATTCAGACTCTGAAACTGATTGTGAGGAAGAAATTTTGCAAAAACTCAATGTTAACACAGTGACAAAGGATGATACTTGTGATAATGCAGGTAATAAAAACGAGATGAACGATAGCGATTGTATACCAGCAACGCAAGATGCTTTTGCAGAAGCCTTAGGCTATGAGCCAGCAAGATCTCAATTTACAAATCAGTCGTCAGAAGAAAGTTTCAAGTTGGGATTGACAGAACTTATGGATTATTCGGAAACAGTTACAGAAAATAATAATGGTAATGATAGAATCGAAGACATGCCTAAAATCGATGAAAATTTAAATAAAAAAGATGCGGTTGACGAAACTGATGGGGACAAAATGAACTTAATGCCCACCCAAAAAATTGGAGAAAATAGCAGTTCTTCTAAAAAATTCACTTTCAAAAAGAAATCTTGCATTCTTGATGAATCTTTGACCACTATTTTGAACAATACCACAAATAAAGGCGTCAAAGGCAATGTTGATAAAGCTGGTGATGCTGAAAATACTGATGTTGATGACGTTTTCTTGCAACCCACCCAGAAAATAGTTACTGGAACATCGGAACAACCAGAAGATGATATTTTCTTGCAACCTACTCAGAAAGTAGACTACGATGATACATCACAAAGAACCGATGATGACGTTTTCTTGCAACCTGGAAAACCGATCAAAAAGAGAGCAATTAAAAATAATACTGAGTTGGAAAAAATTGATGAAGACTCTGATGATATTTTCTTGCAACCAACTCAAAAATTAATGTTGGAAGAACCGGTGGTGGTAGCCGGTAACAATTTAAAAAAAGGTTCTAAGAAAACTAATACTCAAGATGATGACGTTTACATGATGGCTACTCAGTTGATTCAAGAGGATGTAGACCAAAAAACTAAAGGTAAGCATCTCATTAAACTAATAATCCTGTCCTTTTCCAGACATTCTAAAAAACATATTGTTCCCACCTTTATATATCCAAATTAATTATTTATTTTTGACAAGATTTTTATTTATTTCTTCGGATTCATTATCTTATAGACATACCCATGACTCAAGAAGACCTCTACAACCAAGCTACCCAAAAAGTATATGCTACATCACAAGAACCAGATACTGTAATACAAAATCAAGACGTTTATGACTTGGAAACGCAAAAAATAGATGAAGTTTCTATTGTCCAAGTGGATAAAATACCAAACGAAGTCAATACTGATTCAAATTTACCAGATACCCAGCTAGAAATGCCATTTAGTAGTCAAACTACACATTTTAAAATCGCCGAAGATTCAAATCGACCTGGTAATCCTATTCTTCGCGAATTAGACCATCTGTCAAATCAAGATGAAGAAGCTGGCAGCTCTAATAAAGATAATTTGACGAAAACATGTTTATTTAAGGAGCCTTTAACGATTACAGATAATACCAAAAGCAAAGCTGATGATCCTGAAACTTTAAGCCAGATCGAAGCGTTTATTAAAAAGCCTCTACCGCCGGCAGCTACAAGACGATCTGTTAGAAAATCGAATATAAATAAAAAACATGAAGCTCCCGAAACTCTGAGTCAAATTGAAGCTTTTGTTAAGAAACCTGCTGTAAACGAATTGTCCAAAAATGAGGTTCCACCAGGGACATTGCATCAAATTGAGAGTTTCATCAACAAACCTTTACCGGAAAAACAAGAACTGATTAAAAAAAATGAAATTGAAATAGTTTCACGAAAGCTGTCCAAACGCATTTCTTCTAATTCAATTACTGTTAATGATGATACGATTATTCATAATTTAACAGCAATAAGAGAGGACGAAGAACAGGGACAATCATCATCGAAATTGTCTGATGACACATTGAATGATTCAGAAAGAAGTCGAGAACTCAAAAGCGATGTAGATCAAAGTTTCGCTTTGCTCGAATCCAAAAGTTCTAAAGTCAGAAGGAAACCTAAAAATGATCCCGATCTTAACGAAATTAAAGTTGTCATAACTTCACACAGACGATCTATGGGCGTGGCCGAAAATTTAACACGGAATATCGCTACACCGATTAGTAAAAAGTCTAATAAAACTAATATTTCAAGTGATTCTAGTATTGAAGAGCCTGTAAAAGCTCCTCGCGGAAGAAGATCTCGAAAGCCATCGACCAGCAATGAACCTGAGAAGAAAGTTCCAGTTAGAGGAAAGAAAATCGAAGAAACGAAAGACTCTGATACTGGTGATGGTAATTCGAAAGCGTCTACTAAGCCTCCTGCTACAAGAAAAACGAGAAAAGCTTCGGTTAGTAGCGAACCAGAACATGCTCCGAGAAAATCGAGAAAACTCTCGACTAGTAACGAACCCGAAAAAATATCGTCTAAAGGCAAAAAAGCAGAAGAAGCTTTGGAAACAATCACAGAAGATGCACCCACCAAAAGAAACGCTAAAAAACAAACTCATAGTTCGAAAGATGTGGAAGATTTCCCTAAGACGGATAGAAGGAATATTAAAAGGCAGATGAGCGATTCCAGTGAAAGTGATTTTGTTCCAAGCGGTCCTTCGACTCCTGCCAAACGGGGTAGGATAGGTACCGCCAAGGTAAATAACGTTCCTTCAACAGATACGAGCGGCAAAAGTAGGGACAGTAGCGCGTCTAGTGAAAATATGACTACTCCGAGGAAGGGGAAAATTTCTATTAAGGCGGAATCTCTACTAGCGTCGGCAGAGGTAAGTAATAGTTTTAGATTTGCATCATTAAATAGGTGGATTCCGTTTCAATAGTAAAAAGTACAGCTGCTTCATAGTAAGGAAAATAAAAAATAGAAGGTGTGTTTTTGGAAAAAAAACTTTTTCGCGCGGTTGTAATTCATGAATCGTTAGATGATCATAAAAGAAGCTTAAAACTAAAATTTGGAAATCTCCCCCACCCAAATGTAGAGAGTACCAAAGTTCGCAATAACTTCTTTATGCTTTCTATATATGTTATATACAGTGAGCATCATAAGTCTTACCCCCTAACTAACTCGTTATTGGAGTCTTGTTAAGAAAATCGCCGAGACACGTCGATTTTTGATTTCTACAATGTACATTTTTCTATAAATAGTTTACCCTTAATTTTATCCCTTACTGGAGGGGAGCAACCCTTTCGAAAAATTTAAATGGCATGGGGTGGTGAGTGATAGCTCATTTGAAAGGGGGTCTTATTCTCTATTCAACCGTGCAATTTTTTTTTAAATTTGCTTCATTTCGTGTTGATTTATTAATATTTAAAAATAACAAAACATCACAAATAGGAAATCAACTAAACTAACAGTTACCTTATCTAATGGCAAAAAGTCTTACTTCACGTCTGAACCAAAACCGATATCATGCAGGGCCGAATTTTAATCCTAAGGATGAGTGCGCTACGTTAATTTCCGTTATTCTGAAACAATAATTAGTCGAGAATTAATGAAGCAAATTTAAAAATATTTTGCACGGTTGAATAGAGAATAAAACCCCCTTTCAAATGAGCTATCACTCACCACTTCATGTCATTTAAATTTTTCGAAAGGGTTGCTTCCCTCTAGTAAGGGATGAAATTAAGGGTAAACTATTCATACAAAAATGTACATTGTAGAAATCAAAAATCGACGTGTCTCGGTGATTTTCCTAATAAGATTCCAGTAACGGGTTAGATAGGGGGGTAAGACTTATGATGCTTACTGTATACTGCACTTGTGGCCTGTTTCTGGTACATTTCGTTATTGATAGAATAACTATCGGTCCTATAAAGTTATGTGTCCAATAAGTAATAAAGCTTTTTTGAGAACTTATCTATAGGTAACTATCACTCGATAGTAATCTATCATATAACTAGGTTTGACGTATTCTGATTAGATGGACTTTGATAATGTAATGTCTTGTTATCATTTTAATATATCAAAAAATGGTAGGCGAATTTTCTAAAAGTTCCAGAAACTTTACAGATATCGATAAATATCTGTTATTTGTGATGGTCATTGACTACAGATGTAATTGAAAATAAAAAAATACCGTTGGTGTGAAAGAGAAAAATTCTCCCTAATTAGTTCAACTATTATCGTTGGTTTACTTTCTTCTAAGGTTTAATTTGATTGTAGCGACATCCATTGGACGATATTGAAACCTTCTAAGTCGTTGCAGGATGTTAAATAATATTTTAAATCTGTATCAAAACCTCTTAAACAGTAAAAGCGGAGGTTTTGAAAGTAAGCCGACGATATATTTTTGGTAAATCTAAAACGATCTAAATTCGTTGTCACTATATTCTTCAAAAGGATCATTTCTAACGCAAAATTGGCGAACAACGTGTAGAAAATCTAATATTTATTCATAGGAAGAATCCGAGGAGCTTAAATAGTATTTTTTAGGTTTATTTATTCTTTTGCTGATATTTTAAAAACAGTAATATATTAATTAGAAATGTCAATGCTAACTGGCATATAATACTTATCAAATACATATCTCACCAAAATGGCAAGATCTCTATTCGATAACTTATAGAACGGATAACTCTTGTTATATGGGAAATTTAACTTAAATGCAATACTTTTGATGACAGTTGGCATGGTCTGTGAATTTCATCTGTTTGTCATTCATTTGAAATTTTCTACTATTTGTATTGAATTTCCTCTAATTGTGATGTTATATTGTTTTTAAACAAATTGCACATAGTCATAGTTATTGCTTATCAGCATACATTTTGTTTTATTTGTGTTGATTTTGAACAAATTATTGCAACACCATTTATAAACATTTTTCAGAGTTTCATTAACAACTCTTACTAAGTTATCTGGTTACTTGCAAGAAAAATATATAAGGGCATTATCAGCAAACAGGTGAATGTCACATTGGCCCTTGACATCAACATTGTTATTGATATAAACTAAAAATAACAGGGGACATTATTTTATTAATTAATGAAACGGACTTTATCTATAACGCCACATATACAGGACGTTATAAGTTGTTGCTTGAATTATTGTTTTTTTTTTTGTAATTAATCAAATTACCTAATTTCAGAGATCAAAAAGAAAACAGAAACCGAAAGTAGTATTTACTATGTTGGATAGTCCACAATTGGAATCATTTATCAAACATTTAGGTAGGAAAAAGTTCATTATTCTGTTCTTTTTTGTTTACTATTTTTATTTTGTTTGTAGGTGGTAGTATTGTGGATACAGTCGATTCTTGTACTGTGCTGGTTACACAAAGTATAAAGAGATCCCAAAAATTATTAACTGCCGTAGCCCAAGGAAAACCAATTTGTTCTCCAGAATGGATTAGGTCTTCGAAGCAACATAACGATTTTTTAGGTACATATATTAGATCTAATGAAATTTTCAGATCGACGCGGTTTACTTTTTTAAAACGTTTATTTGTATTTTTATAGATCCTTGGGATTACTTATTAGTTGATAAAGCCGCGGAAAAGAAATGGGACTTTTCACTGAGGGAATCCCTCATAAAAGCCGGTGATAATAAAATTTTGGAAGGTTATATTTTTCAACTAATGGTCACCAACGCCTTAGACGTGTTAAAAGGTGAGTTTGACTAACAGTATTCTTCGGTGTAGCCATTGATTTGAATATATAATAAATGGACAGCTAGTAATCCTGATCTGCCGGAATCATGTGTGGTCGCGGGTAAATTGTTGACATATATAAGGCTTATGACAATCATTTGTTATTTTTTATATTAGTTGGTTATCGATCGGTATTTCATAAGTCGTATCTTTAGAACAACATATTTTTCTATTCTATTGAAAAA
>OV651820.1:22488228-22519138 GCA_927349885.1 Psylliodes chrysocephalus
AAATAAAGAAAAAACAAGTATATAAGAAACGAAAAATAAACATTTTTCTATTTAAATTAGAAAGTAAACAAAGAATAAATGGCTAATTCACAAAATGGCTTTAAAAAACTTGTTGTCAAATTATTTTTAACAAAACATATTTTCTTCAACCGTCCGCTCTAGTGTATGTTATCTAGGCCAATGTTGCCAACTACAAAAAAACTTGAAGTGGGGCTTGGTAGGCCTTTTAATTTCGCTCCAATCACACTGTTTCAAAACGGTGAGGGAATGATAGATTTTTCAAGGACAAATTTTGAATTATATTTAAAAATATTTCCATTGGCATTTTTTAAACTATGAACTTATGTAGGTACAGTCAATACTATCCTATAAGTAAAAAATAAAATAAAAAACAATTAGTAAGGAATTTTACGTTTTAATTAATAATTATCTTCAAATTTAGCAGTTGGGACATAGTGAAAAAATGATTTTCAGGGTACTTTTGATTGACGTTCCTGATTTATAGAAATCATTAAGGACATTAATTTCGATTTTTTTTAAGAATCAGCCAAAAACAATAACATTTTTAATATATACTTTATCGTACGGAAACAAAAAAAAACCAATGAAAAATAATAGGCATTTCTTTTAGATAAGTCTGAATCAGATAATTCAGATACGTTGTGTTTGGCATGCATGTTCTTTTTATAATGCCCTATTAATTCTTTGTTGCATTTTAAATAAAAACATAATGATTATCTTGAGGTTTTCTTTTATGGAGCAAACCTACAGTAGTCGATGCTTATTACATTGCTTTTACTTCAGCAAATTTACTAGAGAAGATATTCTTTGGCCATTTGTAGAAGAATGAGGCAAACTTAATAAATTAAGAACCTAATTTGTTTGGTTGGTGAAAACCGCAGATTTCATGCCTAAAACAGGAGAACAGCGACAAAAACAGTGGATCTACTTAAAAACAGTAAGTCTAGCAACACTGATCGTTCCCTCGAATTGTCGTCTGCGGTTCTCGTGTCGCCTGTCTCCTTGCTTCTCAAATGTGTGAAGCGTAACTTAAATGCATCGGTCTCTTTTGCCGTCGCTTCTGTTGTCGTCTGTCGCGCCTTGCGAAGTGGTATCTTCAAAGTATTTGTTCGACAATTAAAAATTCAAAACGACTACCTAACAACGACGTTTCTATGATTACGAAAGTCAAAGTAATCTCTATCCGAATGTTTACAAGAAATTTACTGCAATGATGCCGTTCAGTTTCTCCAGGGTAGCTATGAAAGTTTGATACATTTCACCGTGCATAATATTAATATCATTTTAATAATAATGAAAATTTTTTTAGAAATTATGTACGGTGATATGTAATTTATATTATTTGAAGTAGTGTTGTCAAGTTGTCTTATATGAAAAAATCTCTTAACTAGAAAAAATTATAATAATTGGTCCATTATAAACATAAATGTCATTAGATTGGCTGCAAAAATAATATCACTGATAATTTAAATTATATAGTTTATAGACGCAACTAGGTGTGACACATATATGCATATCTATGCAACAAATCGAATTATAATATTAAAATCCTAAAACATAGTTTTGCAAGTAGTTAAATAAGTGGTACATAAAAGTTTGTTATGCTAATCTTAAGTAATGAGTGTGGTTACTACTTATGCATTTTTAACGTTCTACAAGCTTTGGAATTTCTTTTTGTCTTATGTTTTCAGATAGAGAATTATACGTATTTGATTCTATTACAGACATGAATCTTTGATTGTCATAAATTAAAAAATGTATAAATATTTAGCTTTCTTTATTCCATTAGCATGTTAAGTTAAACAGTTAATTTATATAAATAAAAAAAATAAAGGGCTAAGGACTGTGCCCTACGGGATTTATATTCTGTAATATAAGAGAGACTGTTTTGTTATAGGAATTACAAATTTTAGAAAATAATAGTTTAAATTGCTCCATAATTTTCATTACAGTTTTGAAAACATTATATATTTTTGCAAAATTTTAGAATAATGTCTTTTGATTCAAATTTAACTTTTTTAAAACCTTTACAAGTGGTACAATTAAGGCAACCGGTTGCCTAATTTGTACCAGACGGTTTCATAAATTGTACTATCCTCTATTACATACATAATATTTTATTTTGGATTAAAATAATCAATCACTAGTTTTAATAGTTTATTAGTTAGTAATATTAAAAATAAAACAAGATTTGAACAACAAGAAAACTTAAAACAAATATAAATTCTGTTAAAATAAAAAAAATAAAAACCACCTTCTTTGGTATAAAAAATGCTGCCATATGTAATATGTAATTATCTGAAGCATCTGCACATGATTCATGTACCCATTCTTTACATCTTATGCATTGAATCAATCATATCTTCTATTAAGCATTCCTTACAAATCTTGCAGCACCATTCACTTTTGTCATAATTTACTGATACTAAAATATCTTCATTTGTTGATGATGATGGTTGTTGATTTTCCTCTTGCTGGTTTCTGTGACATCTCAACCCCAAAATTTCGTTTAACAGCTCTTTTTTTCTTCTCTTCTACGGCATTTTGTTTTACTTCCAGTTGCTCTTTATAGGGAGTGGATGTAATAATTTCAGCCGTCTGTGCGCTCTTATCCATTTTCTGTTTTTTAGCTTCACTAACATCAGGTAAAGGAAAAATATGTGCAATTGACACATTTAAAATCGATTTTTTTAGTGTTAACATCGTTAGCTACTCTACCTTGAATTTGAATTTGCAGTAGCTCTCTAATATTGGAATTTTCTTCCAAAATTTCGATTGGCATCGTCTGAATTGAAATATTTTCTTTATCACTCAATAGTTCTGAAGGGGCAAAATCAGCATCAGAAAAAGCATCTCTAGTTATAGGCCATATCCCACATTTGCGAAAACCGTTCGTAGCATTTACTATAGCAGCAGCTTTGCCATAAGCTTCATTAAGAAGACAAGCTTGAAAACCGAAACATCTAGGGGTTGAAGCCGATGGGTCGTGTGGCCTGGTAATTGTAAAATAATTAGACCATTGTCACGGGCCAAAACTATAGCTTTATAATTTTTAGAATGGGTAGTATAACCGTCCAATACCAAAATAACTTTATTTTCCTTCAATAGATTTTTTTAACCAAGTAACAAATAGCCCAGAGTAGCCTGTGTCTGATATCTCCACCAAATAGCCAAGTGATGCTCCAATGGTCAGTTCTGCTGAGATTCGTTTTCTGTTAAATATAATCATTGGTGCGACAAATTGACCTGAGGCATTTGCGCAAACAACCATCGTATGGTTGACACCTCTTTCTCCGCTGGCAATAGTACCAACTTGATGTTTGCCCTATTTGGCTAAAAATTTTTGATTACTTTTTTGAACTGTCGAGAATCCTGACTCGTCTACATTATATATTTTTGTGGCATCTAATTTATTTTCATCGATGATTTTTTCAAGTTTATTAACGAAATCTGTAACATTTTTTTTTGATAAATCCTCTGCAACGTGTTAATTATATTGATTCTGGTTGCCTTAATGAAAGGTTTAGGTGGCGTTTCATAAAATTGTAGTACCACTTCTTCCCAGCCATACCCATTCTTTTACTTAAATTATGTTTTATAGAATTTTTTTTCTGCGAATTGAAATGCTGCTCTTCTGGTGTGCTTAATGGTAAGACCAACGAATATTTCCTCTAAAACAAGAATATTTTTTCCAGCCCTGCTTCCACCTCAATAGAGAAAACTGTAGACCTTTCTAATATTTTTTACCGTTTAAAGCCCTTTTATTCGTTGCTGCTAGATGTCTCTTAAAAGTAGGCTTAGGAACTTCGTACATGGTACATATTTCATTTAGACCACATTTTCCTGTTTTATATTTCGCAATGGCTTCTCTCATATTTTCCTCTATCCACTGACAATATTTTCCCTTTCGTTTTCTAAGAAGGGGTTCTAAAAAAACATGCATGAGTCGTTTAAATTGTACCAGTACAAATTAAGAAACACCTTAGTGGTCCACATTAGGCAACTAGACAAAATTGGAAACTTTTATTCACAATTCGTTAAGTTTTTGAGGTTATATTTTAAATTTGTACGAAAAGGTGCTAAATATAGTTACTTTTAGACATATATTAATCAAATCGTCCTAAATATCATAGAGTTTGTTTTAAACCTTAAGAAAATGTAGTCGAAACTTACTTGAAATAGATATAAATTATTTAATCACTCTTTGTTCTTCGAAACCATTAGGCATTCCAAACTGAATGGCTACCAGTGGGTTTTGACAGGTTATGATATGGCAATTATGGCAACCCTGTAGTCCTGGTGATTTGACAAGGTCAATGAAATGGATAGTTACATAGATTGATCATCCATATTTTTCAAAATAAACATAAGCTTATGCCTTGAAAAAAAAATGTAAGCAATTATTTTTTTTAAATATCCAAAGGGTGAAAATTGGTTTTAAAACACATTTTTGCTAAACCGATTCAAATATAATAAATATTTGCCAGGCAATGTGGCCGCTCGCAAACGACCAGCTTTGAGCAATCTATATAACTATATATGTATCGTTGACCCTGTTAATGACAAAATGACAACAGAGTTGCCATATCTAAACTGTCAGTCCTCACTGGTAGCCATTTGGACAGGTCATTGGAATGCCTAATTGCGGAATGACACTCTCTTTAACTACTAACCTTCAAATACCAAGTACCTCGTGACAATAAAAGATGGCGCTTAAGGTATCGTTTTCTTTAAAATTCGGGAATGGTACAATTTAGGAGCTGGTACAATATAGCCGACTTTCCCCTATATTTGAATATATATAGGTACTGCTGATTTTTACTGTTTTTTTTATTGAGGTAATTTTCAGAGACTTAAAAATGTTCTTCTTACAAATTCAAGTAATTGCTTGCCCAAACAGATATCCCTCTTTTTATTGTTTAACATTTGAAATAAGACATTCGCCAAGGAAAAGAATTAAAATAACTATTTTGCTTGCCTTCTGATTATCAAGAACGAATCGCTATATCTACATCTCTAAACTCATAATCATTTAAAAAACATTTTTACCCAGCTAGCACACTGACGTTATAGCGACTTCATTTATTGGTCATCCATTTCGTCATTTTTCAACAAAAGTGTGACGTCAAAATAACGTCCAGCTCACGTCATTGTGTCTGGGCCCAGTTACGTCATTTTGTGACGTTACTTTAACGTCAATTTATACTGTTGCTATGACGTTAGTTGTACTCTGTAGGGATTATAGGAAATAATATTACTGGAAGATAATAATAAACCTTCTTCTTAATAATAATAATTTGTTCATCCAAAATATACATTACAGTTAAAACAAAATTAAAATACAATAAAACTAATAAGTTTGGTATGAATAAGGTACTCGATAAGTGATAAATCACTTGTGTCAAGAAGAAAATAAAAGTTAATGAAATAATTAGTTGGTGACTAGAATAGTCGCAACTTATTTTACTAGAACTATGAAACAAAATTTACTATATTCTACAATCTATGAAGAAAATAATAAAGTAATTTTTAGACAAATTCAAAGCTTACAATCTACTTTACAAACTAAAATAAATTCAACTCTTTATCAGGATTAAGAACAAGGGTAGCTCCAAGACGAATTTTGGGGGGGGAGCATTGTCTTTAGTTTAGATCAGTGGTTCTCAAACTTTTTTCTAAAAAAAAGGTACTCCTCTGGTCTCTAAAAAAAAGGTCCTCCAACTAAAATACCACAAAATTATACACTCCTTCCTCTTGCGGAGCCTCCACAATGGCTTTGTGGAGCCCCAGGGCTCCGTGAACCACACTTTCAGTAACGCTGCTTTAGATATTCCTTTTTTAGCATATTTTTTTAAATAAATGGCTCATAAGTAGTCGTAAGAATTTTCTGCACGGGGGGGGGGGGGGGCATAGGAGCCGCCCTTGATTAAGAATAAGTTTCGAGCATTTAACTACAATAAAAGAATTCGCAAAATTTTATTTCAAAGACATACTAAATTTAGTTAAATAAATTCATATTCTTTCACAGAGACATGACTGTTGAAATAGGCATCAGGTTGGCATCAAAAATGTTCTATAAACTTTAATTTATTATTAAGTAGGTACAATTATTTTTTTTATTAGAATTATAATTTTTATTTGGTTACACTTTTGAGACCTGATTTCAACGTAATTTTACTGTTCTTGGTGTCTGGTTTACTTGAGTTTTACTTAGACTATTTATTCTTGCGGATCGCTTAACATTTGTTTCACTATTGTCAGTTACAACTTCACTTTCTTCTGTTTTGTCCGTGTCTTCTATTATTTTTTCACTATTCACTATTTCACTATCTGATGTTCCTTCTCGTATGTCCTGTAGTTGTTCTTGTTTCAGCTATTCAGGTGTATACTTCTTTCCATTTACATAGAGATTACGATTTTTGATATTGGCGATTCAAATAAATTTTCGCGCGCCTGTCATTTGTCACATATAAGTAGGATGTTTGTTTATTTACATGTTTTTGTTTTGGGCGGATTTTGTATTTGTGATTTTTTTAACTGTTTTTAGATAATGTTCTCATTGTAATAGTGTTTTTGAGTTTTATTTAGTGTTAAGTTAAGTTTAAGTCTCGTGCTTTCGTCATAAATATAATATTTATCATGTGTATGACTTAATTTGTTGGAAATATTCACCTATTGGTTGCTACAAGAACATCTAGAAATATGTATTCACAAACCCAGGACATGTTTTATTATGTGGTTTAAAGGACATTTCAGGTACCACACGTTTATTATTGATGAACTTATTTAAAAATCTTACTAGACTTCTTATATTATGAAGTGAATCATGTAGTACTTTGTATACATGTAAATGGTAATAAAACCGTCACAAATCAGATTACAGTTTGATTCTAAACAAAGTTTTGTACAATTTCAATATTGTGTATTTGTAGATATCCATTTATCGTAAAAAACAAAATTTTACGACTTGCACTTGGAAAATAATGTATACTTCAGTTTTGATTTTGAAATTAACACTTTATAGAATGCAATTTTCTGGGGACTTTTTCGCAGATTTCATTTTTAATATAAACACTATCACATACTATAAGAAATAAACAAATTTAAAGCTAAAAAGTAAGAAAAAACTCGAATTGTGATTGACACAAATTAAAATGTAAACAATGAACACGAACGCCAATGTTGCCAAATGATGAACTGATTTTAATAAAACAAAATTAATAAATGAACTGAAATTTTAAAAAAATTATTATAATAAATCGGTTTTATAAAAAAATCCTTAAATAAATATAGAGTATGATTACATATTACCATACACAAATTTTGATTCTTAAATAAAAGGTCTTATCCACTTCTTCAAGAGCTAAAAACCGACGACGTAGCGAAGTTTTGCTACTTCTGGCAACACTGAACGATATCCTACTTATGCGGACCTTCTACAAATTTCCTCCAGAGGGCGTATCACTTAGCTGGAATCGCGAATAGTAGTCTAAATTCTTCGCTCTAGCCTCTTCAGGAGATAACTCCTCACTTATATAGGGACCGTGCGTGAAATATAGAGGCAGCACTACTGCCGATTAATTTTAGAATTAATTGGGGTAAACATTGCAGGTAATTAATACAGGATATTTTTTAAAATATTAAATATAGTTAAATATAGATACCGGCCCGTAACAAACAATCATATACATGGTCAAAATGATATAAAATGTGAAAAATGATTAAAATCTGGACATGTATATACATTTTGAGCAAAAAAATTTAAATGGCTAAATGACAATAAATTGTAAAGTTGTACCTTAAGCAAGTTTATCCAATGTCAAAATATCGGTATTTAGTAACACTCAATTTAAAAGTATTACAATAACATTTAAAAAATGTAAATTAATAAAAAAAGATTGAGAATAATAATAATGGGCGCGTTCAGCCGACGCAACAGTTGAGTATGGTGACTTGTAGGGTCTTCTGAACGTCACTTGTTGAGTTTTGGTTATTTTCAACCGTTGCTCAACATCGGCACCAGGAAAATTGTATGGTGACTTCTGTAAACGAAGTATTGTACTAATTGTTGCAAACTAAGGAAATTTTTAATTTAGAGATTTCTAGTGTTTTTTTATTGATTTATAACCACTCTAGGAGGATAAAGCTGATTAAATGTGATTATAACCTCACATTTCTTAACTTTGAACATGAATTTTGTTGTTTTTTAAATTCTAAAGTTAAACCATGATGAAAAATGTCCGTTATGACTGATTATGACTTAATATATTTTTACATGATCTTAACTTGTAACGGAAAATCATTTTATTTATATCACCACTAGAGGTCACCACGTGTATGTGTATTGTCTAACCGCTGAGCCAAATTATACCGTTCAGGTACTTTTTATTATTGACTTCCACCATATCAGAAACATGTTTTCGGTTTTAATCAACTGTTGCGTCGGCTGAACGCGCCCAATAATTCTTTTTTGTTTTATGTCAGTTGAAATGTCATTCAACCACCTTTGACGTTTATGAGACACCCAATGTATGCATAATTATATATATTCTTCATCCACCTATAAAAAAGATTACGAAAAGCGTATTGATGTATTGCCTTTCCTAGTGCCGTTCTAGCCCAAATGTGTTTTAAAATAAAATTTAGTATTTTATTATTTAGAAGAAAAAAATAATTAAAGTTTTACTTCAAGACACGTTATTATGTATTTTGAAAGTTGAGTTTCCGTGTAGTTAAATAATATTAAGAGATCTAAACAATTTTTATAACAGATGCATGTAAATAATTTTAGACCACTCTAATTTCAGAAATAACACATCATTTCAATATGTAATACAACTTTTAAATTTAATGTGAACAACTTTGATATGAGATAATAAATACCTTTGTTAAGAGTTGTAATTGGACATGTATCTATTATTCTGAGTAATGTTTATGTAATGGTAATGTTATTAAAAAATTTACAAAAAATCAGTGGATTTTTAATATTTTAAAGTTTGTTGCAATCTCTTTTGACAGTAATTAAAATGTATTAATTATGATTTGTTTATTTTAGTGATAAATGAGAAATAGTTAATAAATTGTAAAGAGGGCCATGATATTTTTGTCAAATTGGACATTCTAATTTCACAGTAACATTCTTCATTAATTTTAATTACAGAATAAACCATTAATTATCTGTAAAATTATATTTATATAAAATGTTTATTTAAATATGTAAATATCTTAATGACAAGAAAACACTAAAGACTCTAACTTCTAAACCGGTTCTGTAAATGATTTGTTTACAATTAAGTGCTCAAAATTGATTATAGATAAAAAGAAAACGTTGTCCAATGAAATACGCTTTTCGTCGTCTGATTTACGTATTGATAAGCAATTTATGTAATTATGTATATCATTGGGTGTGAGACACAGTGTGCTCTGTGGAAATTAAAAAAATTTCTTTACTATCGAATCAAATCCAGGTTTCCAAAGTGATGTGTTTGTACATCCACGAATGCAACAAGTTTTTTCGATAATGATATTACGAAAATAATTCGACTTTATTTAATTAATAATTATTAAACCATTAATGCCGTATAAAACATTAATAAATCCCCCCCATAAAGTTCACATTTTTGTCACCAGTTGGCGTTAAAGTCATGACGCACGGTCCCTATAGGCAGACGTTCCTTTAAGCTTTTTACAATTTCTAAGGACTTTTTTGAAAAAATAAGATAAATTTAACGATTATAGGTATATTGATATTTTTTCCTATAACAAAGACGTTATTTATATATACTTAACTGTAGTTGCAATAAGTTATTCTCACTTCTTTTTCGAGTTTGGTTTGTTTAACTTTTAGGTCGTCGTAATTCTTTTTTAATTCGTTATATTTCTCAGTTTGTTCTTCAAGCTTTTGATTATTTTTCTGGATTTCTATATCTTTATGTGCCTGATAACTTCCGTTTGCTGCTTATTTCCTTCTTCTACGCTCCTTTTAGTGGTTTCTTCGATTATTTTTTTAATTTCAATTAATAAGTCGGTATTGACATCCATATTAAATCATTTCTTGGGCCACCATATATATTAATTGGTATTTGCCATTAATGATAATGAAAACTAGTTTTTATTGCGACAGGTATTTAATTTTTCGTTTCTAAGTAAAATTATGTATCAGACGGCTTTTTTAAAAGGGACTTACCCTCGATATATCTTATGTTTTATTCCACTGGCTATTTATTTGCAAAAAAAAATAATTATATCTGTATAAAAATAATTTAAACATTAAACACCATATATACTGGAAATAAAATAAAAGAACCTGAAACTGAAAAAATAAATACTCCAATAAAAGTTCATTATAAATAAATCAATTACTTGCATTTGTCACATCCCTTGTTAAAGCATTATACAAACTTAATTAATGTGCAGTTAAATTAAACATTACTAATGAAGGCGTATGTCAATAGTACGTTCTGCTATGTAGTACCACATCCTTTTATTCACTTCCTTTTAATTTTTTAGAGATTTATTGACAGATTGTAATTCCCTGTAGGGTGGCCAATAAACTACGCAGTATACTAAAGCCGGACCACCCCAGAGTCATTCGAAAATTATATGATTAGGTATGTATGACATAACTAAAATATAAAAATTTGTATGCAGTGAAACTCAACATAAGAAATATCATAGGTACCTAATAACAACAAAACTGCACAAAAATAAGGCCACTTTTTTCAACACGCCATGCCATATAAAAAACACTTCTTCTATGTGATTATGGGCTTAATCCGAGGACTATCCACCTAGTTAGTTTTTTAAATTTTGTTAAGTGGAAAAGCTGCACCCTCGTGCGTCGGACTTCTGTCCTCACTCTTCCACTGCACTTGATAATTAGTTTAAATACTCTTCTGTATTCTTGGCACATAATATTTTGTTTAATTTATTATAATTTTTAAAGTCGGATGGTCACTTTTACACTAGATATTTATTGATTATTATTGGACTTCAAGGCTCCCGATTCTGAGACCGCCATTTCAATGTTGCCACGACGATGTCCGAATAGGAAGCAGAAACAACTAATGAGACGGTTAACTCAATGCAATTTTGCTTTTCACCAAGAATTGACTGGGCGATTGGACTGGAAGATAAGGCCGATGGCGCTGGTATACCTTGTTTTAATAGTGGCCTTTTTCTTTATAAGCAACCAGTAAATTTATAATTTTTATTTAAAAAAAGAAGAACCGCGGGAAATTCAAATATGTAGATCCACTTTATCTATTATTTTTATGATTTTTTTTCTGATTTGATGCACTGGAAATGTGAATAAATATGTAATTCACATTTACTAGTACATCAAATCAAAAAAAAAATAATTTTTTTTTAGGCACACAAAATAAAAAGCATTAAAAAGGAAAATAAAACGAAGTATGATTTCAATAATAAGATATATTCTGTATTAAACAATAATAAACATTCACACCACAAAGGTTCTACAATAAAATTGAAATACTTACTTTACGGAAATTAAACAAAATCCCGGCGTGATCCGGGCATTGTTAGTTCCTTCGGGTTTGTAAACAAACTTAAAACTACCTAATATGAAAACACCACGATAAAAATGTCATTCACCGGGAAAAACACTACTAACAAATTCAAAAACGTAACTAATAATGAATGAAAAACAACCAAAAAAATGAATTTACAAGTTAAATTGTAAAATATATATAAGTAAAACGACACCAAAGTCACCAAACATAGAAACATCATAGAAACAAAAAATTGAACAAGGAGATAAAATGATAGGTTAGAAATACGTTAATCTGGCAGACGTCAAAGTGAAATGCTTGTGCTGTGATGCCAAACTTACTTTGTTCTAGTGCTATTGACTTTTTATTTTTGAACTTTGTACACAATCCTGCTATATATTTCTTAAAACACATATTTTGTTATATATATTATATACAAAGAAATTAAAAGTCTAATATAAGTATTACTTATGGATAAATAAGATCATTATTATTTAAATGTAAAAGAAACAAATTTGGAAAATGTTCATAACGGCAACATTGCTGGAACGTTACTAGCGACAACATCTACCCTATCTTTTAGCTTATGAGAACAAGATAACGTTATAAAGAAATAATGTACATGACAAAGATAAAATACCAGCTGACCCTGATGACTACTATACCTAAATGTCAATCAATTTTTGCTATGAAGTTAACCGTCTCGTGTTGTCTCTGTAGGAAGTCATATAAAAAACACATAAACCAACTTTTTCTTCTTTTTTCTTCTTTGTTTTCTCTTATTTGACTGGCACCCGATGAGCGATCAGTCATCAAAATATAAAATTCATAATTTTTTCTGGATAGACAAAAAATGATTTGTCATTCTGGAAAAATAAAAATCATCAAGTTCGTTGGCACTTCAATTAAAATTAATAATTATGATGATAATATGACGTATATATGACGTAAAAAATGACGTGGTATTGACGTAATTTTGAGGTGATGTGGCGTGACTAATAACACAGGCCTGCGTTTAAATACTCTGTAAAATGTGAATTGAACTTTTCAACTGAAATTGGCTATTTCAGTGACGCTGATTTCAAATCTGCTTTTAGTTTTTTCTATCACGTAAGGTTTTTAAACAAAATACTACAAGAATGCAAAAAATAAAAATATATTTATAGATACTTAAGATAAAAAAGAAAATAATAAACCAAGAAAACAAACAAAACCGGGGAAGTAGTTAAAAAATAACATGCATTAATCCTTTGTTTTCTTGAAAAATCTTTCTCTCTTTCCGGAAAAGCTTTTTGTTGTTTTTCGTGCATATTCTGCGGTAGGACGGTTCCTTTTAAGCATCCAACAGTAGTCGGCCATCATTTTGATATCCCAGCGCCCTTGATATCGCCGTTCCATCTCTTTTATGTCCTGGTGAAAGCGCTCCCCTTGCTCTTCACTGACATCGCCAAGATTATCTGGAAAATAGTTAAGATGAGCATGTAGTAAATGAATTTTTAAGCTCATGTTACAGCCTAACTTTCTAAATTTGTCTAACATGTTTTCAACAATACTTTCAAATTCAGGGTCTTTGTAGTTTCCTAGAAACTTATTTATAACTTGTTTAACAGCTGTCCATACTTCTTTTTCGTCTTCCTGCATAACCGTCTCAATTTCATTAGTTTTCATCTACCTTCTTATTTGTGGCCCAACAAAGATGCCTTTTTTTAATTTAGCTTCAGAGAGACCCGGAAATGTATCACACAAGTACTTAAAGCAACCACCATTTTTGTCTAGAGCTTTGACAAATTGTTTCCCCCTAATTTTATATGTAATAAAATTTTCTCAGGATCAACTAAGCTTTCCCGAATTACGTTTTTGGAGTCAGGCGTTAAATTTTTACTTGGTGGCCAGTTTTTTTGGTCCATTGGTCATCTCTTGCTCTACTGTCCCACTCACATAGAAAACATGGGTATTTCGTATATCCGGATTGTTGACCTAAAAGCAACCCTAAAATTTTAAGGTCACCACATAGAATCCAGTTATGTTGTCTGTAGTTTATTCTTAAAAGCAGTACCTCAAGATTTTCGTAATTTTCTTTTAGCTGAGTAGAATGACCAACAGGAACAGATTGCCATTATGAAGTAGAACAGCTTTAAGAGTTCTCTTTGAAGAGTCTATAAAAAGTCTCCACTCGGCAGGATTGTATTCAGGAGCACCTAGGTGAATAACCAAGTCAGATACATTTTGACAATATACAAGTGAACCAGCTGCGGCAAAGTAATTGACAAATTCAGCCTCACGATTTCTATACCAATAAAATGTAGTACCTGGAGCAAGTAATTTTTTTTTATTCAAGCCTTGTTCCTAAAACCTCAGAGAGGTCTTATGGAAGTCCCAAATCCCTGACTAAGTCATTTAGTTCTACTTGAGAAAATAGCTGCAATTCACGGGTTCCTGAGGTAGATGGCTCAAAAATGTCAATTTCTGAATCTGTTGAAGATTCTGATTCGATAGACTGTAATGGTGGAACAGGTACAGGTATATCAGCGTCATGTGGGACTGGTCTTATTGCAGACGAAAGATTAGGATAGTTAATATACTTTAGAGATTTTGTGTTATGACCTTTATTATCAAGACAAAAATAGAAGTCGTCAATGTGATTTTTAGGTTCTCTCCAGACCATTGGTATTACAAACGGTAGGGCTTGTCTTGTTCCTTTAAACCAATGCCTCAAGGCTTCTTCGCAAATCTTGCAGATAAAATGTGGCGCCCAAGGTTTATCTTGATCTCCAAGTCTGACTTTAAAATATACAAAATATGCATTTTTTACGAAATCAGTAATGTTTCTTTTAAACTTCTTCACTATAAAGTGTCCACAAATATAACAAAAGTCATCAGGCCTATTTTTACAACACCTACTAGACATTTTTTTAATAGAAAGTGCACAACGAAACACCGACAGAATTCGATAGACAACGCCTGTTTCAATACCACGGGGATCAGCGTTGGGTTTTTAGTAGCAACAGCTTGTACTGAAATTCAGATCGTGATTGTACTAGAACGTATTAGATTTGGCGGTAAATTTCAAATGAAAAAACAAACTCACTTTAAACAGAAAATAAATAAAATAGGTACAATAAAAATATATTCTTACGTTGGTAAATAAAGAATTTAAAAAGAAACAAAATAAACTTTATTTTAAACAAAAAAATATAAATTAAAACACGTAAAATAAAAATATATATTTACGTTATATGGTTAAATAATAAAATTTAAAAATAAAAATAAAAACAAACCTATTTTTAATAGAAAAACAAATAAAATAGGTGTAACAAAAATATATCTTTATACCTATTGATAAATAAAAAAATGTAAAAAATAAAAAATATTTGATAGATTACAATAATTATAATGGACTGTAAGTGTAGTGTATTTAATAAATAATTTACCGTGATTAAAAATGTTTAAATTTATTTACCAGAACATGAAAGTGCAATCGATATTCATCAGGTTTTTAAATTTTCTGCTGCGTTATATGTTTGATATCGATGATAGCAACACTTAGTGGGTTAGATGTTAACTGCGTTTGAGCTGGTCGTTGTTAAGCATGTGCTTCTATAAGCGTATCTTATCTTTATGTCTCTTTATGAAGACTCATAGTCCCTTTATCTCTGGTATAAAGTATCGCATTGGGAGTTTTAGAAGTGTCTACTGTCTAGCATAGAAATTAGAAATCATAGAATGCATTATTCAAGAAGTACAGCAAAATATTTAAAATGTACTAGATTTAGACACGTTTATCTTTTGTGTTACTAGCATTTTTGAATGGTTGAAATGTACTGAATCTAGTACAATTGTACTAGTAAATCCAACACTGACGGGGATACTAAATATATCGTGCCCTCTTTCCTGAATAAATCGAGTCTCGGGGAATCCCCAAACAATATTCTAGTGAGTACCGGTAAATCCCCCTACAAATGCGTTTCAACGCGTCCCAACGTTTTGAACAAAAATAAGGAATTCAAATTAATTTGTTTGTGATGTTCAGGGATAATACCCTTGATACTAGTTTACAAAAAAAGATTACGTGATAAAATAAAAGGGGGTTATTTTATCTATATAGAAGTTGTAAATAGGTGAAAAAAATAAAATGGCTAGATTACAAAATTTTCGCGGGCCTGTATAATCATTAAAACATGTCCTATCTGGGTAATAATCCAATAATAAAACGTTTCTCTTGAAAATGGAACTCGTCGCATAAAAACAGTGAATATAATATGTATAAAAACAAAGAAACAATACCACTGTAATTTGCTGGAAGTATTCGCGGTATGATTTCCATCGCGGTATTTAGCGTTTAGCGGCATTTTTGGTAGCGACGAGGCTCCGGTGAAAAACGACTTCCTCGTATTGCAGCTGCGATGCGAATCGCGTATCATTTTGTCGTTTATCAAGAATTTCTAAAGTTTACCTTTTCGATCGAGAACCGTGTTTGGTAGCGCGCGAGTGGTGTCTCTTCTTTGTTGACCTCTCGCGCCTTTTTGCACAACGAAATTATCGACTGTGCATTTCCTTTTCGAATGTTCTCGGAACAGACGTCACTTAGTTAGTTATCATTAGCACTGTGTTTGGTAGTGAAACAACTACCAGGTGCCCGAGATGCCATATAAAGTGGAAAATTTCATTAAACGCTGCCTGCCGTTTCGATTGAGCCACTCGGGGTTGACAAAGAAACAAGGACGCGTTAAGTATACCTACAGCACGAGTACCTGACGACTGACGAATTTGTACTGACACAATGTCCATTCGCTTTTTATTTAACAGGCTGTTAATTGGTAATTCTCGTATATCAAAAATGTATGACAAAAGAAACACCCTAGCAATTTTTGCGCCTTAAAAATAACTACTAGGTTGTTTATGGCGAAAGAAAGTTCGATATTTAAATTTTAAAATGTTTTGCTTCTACTCTGATATGTGGCAACAATGTAAGCTTGTTTCTTATGATTTAGTCATTGTACTACGGTGGTGTAGGTGTCTACGGCGCGGCATTAATTTGTCAGCCAATTTTCTGATAAAACGAGACACGGTTTCAGATCCTACCGAAGACAATTTATTTGCATGGTTCTCTATAGGATTGGATGGATGCCATATTAGCAGAAATTTAATTTCTGTTGATATGACATCCAGATTATTAAAATAAAAATCACCATGCCCTACCGTTTTCGATGATGGTGGGTGAGGTTTTCCGGGTTTTCCTCACCTGTAAGTCAAAAGGCACCATCAATTATCTTTAAGTCGCCCCGAAGCGCCACTGCAAATAATAATAATAGCACAAACTCAGCTTTTGGGGTTAAAATTCACTCGTAAGGGGTTAAAATTCACTCGTAAGGGGTTGAATTAGGGAGAGTATTATACTAGAAAAATCACTTCCATCTTTTTCTCTCAGCTAAAAGAAAAGGAGAATAATTTTAGAATAATTCGTACCAATTTAGAGCTGTGAGTATCTATTCTGTGGTTATTATCTGCTCAAAATTATTTTAAGGTGATTACAGCACCCCCTTATAATTTTCGGACAAGCATATCTCAAAAAGTAATTTTTTTTTAAATGAAAATTTTGGCAAAATAAATTAGGCCATAATATCTAGAATATGCATATATTTTAAATTTTCAGTTCCTTCTAGTTTCCGAGAAAAAAAATCAAAGGGCTTTAAATTTTGAAATATCATAATGAAAATAAATGCATTCCTCAACAGCAGTATTCTTAATATAATCCCCAAATTTAGGCTCTTTATCTCTTGTTAATGATTTTTTAAAATTCGCCGAAATTAGTGGCTAAAACGCCTCGTTAAGGGCTGCTTTCTGGTGTAACGCGTCTGTAACTATCGTATCGTACAATCTGAGTCATCATTCGTTTCTTGCAACGATTTACACCAGTTCCATCTTCCTGTTTTTTTAGCCTTGTTAAATTTTTTCTTACTTGTTTCCTTGGCTTCGCATAACATAACATCCAAAATTAAGTAATGCGTTTAAAACATCCAAAATCAAGCTATCTTGATGTTGCATCGCTTAAAATATATTTCGAACCTTAAAGTAAGGAAGGGTAAATAGGAAGGATGAGATAAAACATGCTAACTATTAAAAAAAATGATTTTACATAAATTAAAGGTATTTTTAATTGGCTGAATAATGAAATTTCCTAAAAAAAATAATATGTGTACAAATAAATCGCTATTGTGTAATCATTGTATGAAAAACATTAAACACAAAAATATTAATATCAAAGCTTATCATAATATATCAGACGGCTTTTGAGAATCAAAAAGAAATATATAATAGTAGATGATTCGGAAATTCAAACATCTGCATTAAAACGTCCGCGGCTGACAAAACACCGAATCGTGACACCGATTAGAGATGGAAGAAAAATAACGGTATCATAGATATGCCGTTACAAATTTAGTTCTTTCTTACCCCAAAATCAAAATTTCATCTTAAATTTTGCCTGAAATTAAGTCATCCGAAGTTTTCAAGAGGACACCCGTATAACATTTTATCTACGACCACACTCAAAAACAAAGATTATATAGAAATCTTTAATGAATACATTATTAAATTAAATATATCAAAATATAAAGGAAAGTAAAATCAGGTGTTATATCTTAATAAAATCTGAGTATTCCATTATGGGAATGGTATTCAAATGAAAATTAATAATTAATCACTTTTGAGAATAAATTTTGTACAAAACTCATAAACAAATCGACATGTCAATTTAAATGCACAACACTTGTTGCTTTGTGAATGAATTATAAGTAAACCAAATGACAAATGGTTCACTCACGTGATGAAATAAAGTAAAGAGTGATTCACAAACAATGTTTCTTATAGGTAGGCCTTGGAAAAATTCACGTATGTCAAGCGTATGATTCTTCTTTTTTTTATGTGTCAGTTTGGATTTAATTCAGAACCGCACGTGGTTATCATGGAAATGACTCGTACGTATCATTCATGTCCTGCTTTAGAAATATTTTTTGTGTATCACTCTTTAGTTGTATAGTAAATTCCATAAGAATAGCATTCATGTTCACCAACATATATTTCTGATTATAACCGATTTCACTGATTAATAGTGTAAATAGTAAAAATAATGAAATAATGATTGATCATTGTTCTTGGTTTCTTTCCAGAGTCCAGTAAATGCAGAGACGGGCTCAGCTCACGACGAAACGAGTTCCAGTGGTAACAAAGAAGACGAAGACGACGACGATGATGAAAGCGATGACAAAATTGATGCGCAAACTCACGACCCCGAAAGACTGAAAGCATTCAACGTAAGTAAATTTTTTTCAATATTTCTTTTAAATATCAAAAACGATTTTTTTACCTTATTCCTTTTTGAATAATTTCTTTATTTTTCTCAATTAATTTTTTTTTCTAATTTGCACAGTTTTTCTTGAGTCTACAGTTCTTTGAATATTTATCTTTGTAGATGTTCGTAAGACTGTTTGTTGACGAAAACTTAGACAGGATGGTTCCTATTAGCAAACAACCTAAAGAAAAAATCCAGGCTATAATCGATTCCTGCACCAGACAATTCCCGGAGTTTGCCGAAAGAGCGCGAAAAAGAATACGGACGTATCTTAAGTCTTGTAGAAGGAATAAAAGAGCGAGGGATCCGAATTCTCCTTGGGATGCGGTAAGTACAACAAGAGTGCAAAATAAGTACAATTATTTAACAAAAGGATACATTACCGTAACATTTGATAAACAGATCAAGCTAGAAAACCTGGTGTGTGTGTGTGTCCTAGATTAAATTTCTATTCGAGTATTTTGTTTTTCCTGTAAATACCAAGTGAGCAGGCCAAATGATTTTTGTTCAAGAAATTTTTATCTATGTTGTGGAGTAGGTATTTTAGAATAGAAGGTCCTGCTTTCAACGCTTCGTTGTTTGGTACACTTCCTATAGACAGTTTTTGGAAGCTATATTGGGGAAAACCTCATTTGAAGGTTTTTTTCCATTACTTGGTCTTTTTCCAAACTCTTATAGTTTCTGCAGTAGAACTAGAGACAGTTTAAGGGTATTGACTTTTCATGTCTAATACTATATGGCTTCTCTTTGGAGTAATATATGTGGTTTACCTTTTTCTCTTCCTTCAACATAGGTTTTATTTCCTGTACTTTCCTAACTAATGTCCGATAACCGCAACATGTTGGCTTAGTGTGTTTTACACATTTGGTGTATAGCACCCACTTCTTCAAATTTATAACTTGAATATTGTTATGCTCTTTTGATTGACCTTTGTCAGAAATAATTCTATGTTAGACTTGACTCGCTACTTGAAAGGTAGTATATTTATTAAGTGAAGGATCTGCAAATATACCTTTTAAGTAGCGAGCCCACTCTAGTAAAGCATTGTTTCCTTTTTACAAACTGGGTAATTTAATACTGATATGTTCATTGTGTTGGTTTTTTGTTTTTTTTTTTTTTATTTTAATGCGCCTGTGTTTCTTGCTGGTAGAAAAAGAGGCATATTTATTTATGAATTCAATTAGTGGTTTGCAAGATCAAAAGTAGTCTTGCATCTTTGGTCTTAGTCTTGCCTAGACGGTCTTTATCTTGGTCTTGTTGTAAGACCTCCAAGATTTTTAAGACTCTTGCAAAACTTTTGCACATATTTTTGAAGATGTGTAGAAAAGAATATTGCACAAAAAGTTGTAGTATAAGTAATTTTTTTTAATATATCTTGAAAAAACAATGGTGTGCAGCAGCTAAGGGTCGCAATATTTTTCTAAATACATATCCTGTATTGTATAACATTTGATATTCCACTAAGAAAGCTGATTTTAAAAACTAAAACAGTTCTAAAGTAAGTAGTTTAAAATCGTTCATTTCCCACTTAACTATTGGCTTTTCAAACATTATAGTTTTTTGAAATCAGCTCTTTAAAGGGGAATACTAAAATTCTATATATTGAAAAAATGTTTTAAAAAATGTATATAATTATATAATGTCATTAAATATATCATAATTTTCATCTAAATAGTTTTATGCCAATTCTTCTTGACCGTGTTCATCTATTTGATTGAAAATTACTTTGATTGAACTCGAGAGAATGCAACATAGAGCTGGCCATGCGTAAACACATCCGTCGTTAGATCAATGCCGATAAATTCGAAGGTTTGGCCTTGTGACTTATGGTGGCGTTCCATGGTGAATCTCAGACCTTTGTCAGTTTCTAAAGTCATTCCTGGAATGTAGGCAACTCTTCCTTTGTGTTCTCCAGTCACGATTTTGGCCACGATGAGATTTGGTAACAATTAAACGTATCCCATTACAAAGACCTTCATTTACACGTATATTTCGTATAAGCATGATCATAGAATAACTTTAATTCGTGTGAAGGTAGATCTGCCAGATTTCTGCTCCATAAGTATTCATTTGAGAAGTCTACCCCTCCAAGTTGGTCTTTCACGGTATCAATTCTGTTATAGACGACTTCATTTTCAGGAATTCGCTGATGGACCATATCATTGTACACTGGTGATGTCAAGGTGTCAAGATGGCTCGATGAAGGACTTCTTTTTTCCAGTTGTCATAATTTGCAAAGCATGTTCCATACTCATCTTCTACCAGGTCTCCTGTTGATTTAAAGTCATCACTCAATTTGATTTCATCTAAGTCGTTGCTAGGCAATCATCCAACTCCCATCGCTAACACCTCTTTGGCCCATTCAACCTCATAGTCATCATCAGCTTGTTTGTTGTAATTCCCATGTGGAAGGGATATTGTACCTTGCAACTTAATTCCATGCTTGACGGTCTTAAGAATATGACGAAGAATACATCAGTGATCTTTGTCCAGAAGTAGCTTCTTATTCTCGTCTAACTTGGGCTTAGGATCGTATAAATAGAAAAATGTTTGTCCGCCAAGCCAGCCTTTATCATAGTAGCCAACATCCAATGTTCTCCGCCTAGAGAAAAGGTGCAGCCGGATACGCGTTTATATTCTTTGATCTGGTCGAGGACATTTTCATTTAAGGCATACAAATTGGCTGTGTAGTTTGGATGAATAAACGCAGCCTTAATTTGAAATTGTGATGCCACCCATTGTAAAAACTTGATGACCACTTCTCCTTCAAGCTGACCTTCAGGATTTAAGATGGATTCATAGGATGCTTGATCCAGGTGTTTCGGAAGTTGATTCATCGAGAAATTTATAGTTGATTGCTTATTGATTGAAAAGTGTGTTGTTAAACAACGGTAATTTGACAGACAGACATTGACACTTTAATATAGTAGGCCGTAATTTGTAATCTTTGACATCTAGTTCATTTAAATTTTCGACCGAATTCTGTATCTCGGGAACTAAAAAAGTAGGTACCATGATTTTGATGTCATTTTGCTTCTCTAAGTGTCCCTAGCTTATATCTGAGTCCGATAAGGTTTCTGCTTTCTCTATCCCGAGATCGCGGCACGGACAGACAGACATTGGCACTTTAATATAGTAGGATTCAAAAACACAATGAATCATTACATAGCAAGACCTCTAACCACGTTTTTGAGGTCTTTGAAAATGCGCGGATTCGCTGATAAATATTTCTTTCACAATAAAAAAGAAAAAAAAATATAATAAAAATATAATATATAAAAAACGTATTTAGAGGTCTTGCTATGTAATGATTTATTGTGTTTTTAAATGATACTAATGCCCAGAATCATTCGTAGTAAAATTATATCTGGATTTTCGTGCTAAATATTGTTTTTTTTTTTATTCTGAAAGAGTAATGTTTATCAGCGGAACTGCGCATTTTGAAAGACCTAAAAAACATATTTAGAGGTCTTGCTATGTAATGATTTATTGTGTTTTCGAATGATACTAATGTACTGAATAATATTATAAATTATATCTGGAATTTCGTGCTAAATATTGGTTTTTGTCAAAGCAATGTTTTTCCACGAAACAGTGCATTTCTAATACCTAAAAAATTTTTCTAATGTTGACATATAAAGTGACATTTTTTGTAATCCCAGCAAATTTCATTAAGCAAAAGGCATTAAGTCAAAAAATAGGTTTATGAGTTATAAGTTATAAGTAATTTAAAGTTTCAATAAAGTTCTAATTTTTTTATAAATTATTTAGGGATTATCAACTGCTTCAATGAAAATGTACATGCTTTCAGAATACAATGTACTGTTTTTACATGATATACAAAAATATAAACCCATTTTGACAAATTTTTGACTTAGTGCCTTTTGCTTGTAAGCCCACGATATACATTATTATTGAAAGTATGTTTCAAAGAAGGACAGGTTGACTTATAAAAATAGAATTTGGTTAAACTTACATCCTAGTAATAATATTGTTTGGGCCTTATTTTCCATTCTAAATTAGCACAAAATAATTGAAACACAATAGACGACAAAATAACTAAATAACTAACAAAATCTAAATAACTTTAAAAAGCAATATAAACGCACTACAAATCGTTGAGATTAAATTAATATGATTTTTTATTTTTCAATGAAATCAATGAAGTTATATTGGTTGCCTAGATGTCAGTAATGTTTTACCAAAACACAATTTTATAAATAATTAGAAAAAATATTACACGTCACGAAATGACGATTTATGTAACTTGTTCATGTTGCGGGACCTCGCTCTGCTCGTCCTGCAATTATTCACTTGTTACATAAAATAAGGCATTTTTGTAACTGGTTGCATAAATAGCTATTTGATAATTTATTATTTTTTTATTGACCCTTGTTTATTGAATCTTTGATATAACAATTTGTATAAATGTTTGTTTTTGTTGGTTTGATAGAGCAATATTTATCCGCGGAAAGGCTTGACTTTAAAGACCTAAAAACTATATTTAGATGTCTTGTTATTTAATGATTTTTTATTTATTTTATCGGTAGTAATGTACTGAATTGTTGGCATAAAAATTGTATTTGTAATCTCGTGCTAAATGTGTTTTTTGGTCTCTTTGTTCTCATAGTTGTTTGACGACAAACAAACTTAAAAATAACAAAATAGTTATTTTGGTATTAAATGCGTAAAATGAGTGTTTTTTTAATGGCACATGAATGAAAACACGAATTTTATACACGAAATACAAACAACATTTTTTATACAACTGTCAATGTGAATTTACATCGTCTGAAATATATTAAAAATAAATACTTCCAATTACAATAATTGAGATTTCTAACAAAATATTGAATTGTCCATCTTCTTCCAAACAAATTGAAATATCTGATAAAATTGTGGAATTAACTCTTCAAGAAATATCTAACGTTTCTGATCAGCAGCAACATGGAACATCTTCGGGAATTTATGTTGGAAGTAATTGTTCAAATTTTTAATTATTATTCTAATAAATGAAATTGTTTTATGATGAATAATCAATTAATAATTGACTCTGTTAAAAATAAATCCTTCAAAAAGTAATATTTCATGTTTATTTTGTGAATTATTTTGGCAGTGAAGAAAAGTCTTTTTCACGGTTAAAAAAAGAAAACATTTACGCATCAATAGAGATGCAGAAATGTAATTTTTTTTTGACAGTTGTACAAGAAAATATATTTTGATTAATTGTTTAGCCATAATTTTTTGTTTAATCAATTAATAGGAACCTAATGAATGTTTGGTATACAAATTATAATTTTCAACAACAATTATGTATGAACTGGTGTAGAATAAACAATTTGAAATGTGTTATTTTAACGTATTTATCAGAATTATCAAAAAAATACAAACCCTCTACGCTTTGGTCAATTCATTATATGCTAAAAGCTACACTTTCGGTTAAAAATTATGTAGACATTGGAAGTTAAAAAAAAGTAACAGCATTAAAAAAAACCAGTCAGTATGACATGTTCCAAAAAATCAAGAATATTCTCTTCACAAAACTTTTTTGCAAACGGCTCCAGATGAAGAATATTTAATGATAAAGGTAAAAAGTGATACTTGTAGATGTAATGAACTTACTAATTCAACAATAGATGATGTTTAAGAAAAAGATGATATTCTGCTGATTAATATGGGATATTCTAAAACTTACATGCCGAGAACATTCACTATATGTAATTAAGAAAAAGAAAATTACATTGATGTTGTTTCAATATGCAAGAAATACTTTTCTTTACGTCCAGATATCGTGAATTCTCGTCGTTTATTTATACACTATCGCGGTGGAAAATGTTTTGCTCAAAATGTTGGACATCACACAATTGGGTCAATATCATTCAAGATAGATGAATATTTAAATTTGTCTCACCCAAAAAAATTATACAGGACATGTACTTAGGCGAACATCAGCGACAGGACATGTACTTAGGCGAACATCAGCAACATGGCATGGCGGATGGAAGTCAGCTAGTGTAGCAGAAGAATAAAATATCTACAAATGCCCTACATGAATTTTCCATAGATGAACCGTCGACTAGTACACATCAATTTATCAGCACATCAGTTGTGAGAGCGCATTGTACAAAAATGGATATTTCTGATTCACCACAAGCGGGACCATCCTTTAATAATTGTGTAATAAATAACCCAATATTTAATATAACATCGCACCCCTTTTTCAATAGTGTCATATCCCTAAAAAAATTTAAATTGACTTTTTTTGCCCAACGTATACATTATGAACATGCCTACAATATATAAAAGTGCCATACCAATAGTTCTAATAAATTCCGCGCGAGGCGCCATCAACAGTACTGCCATATCACATAACATTTTTTTTGTTTTAGGCTATCTGTGTAAATTTGACATTACATTATATGTATCATTAAGCAGTAGAGACATCTTTAATCAATATGTATACCGAATTTGGTAAGCACAAGTACTGAAAATGCTGCTCAAAAAAATTTACATCCACAATCGTTTTTGTTTCACTTCTCCTGTAAAATTAACATTTATAAGGTTATGGCACTATTGAAACTGGGGTGCGACATATAAATAAGTTTTGTAAATGTTATAATATATTTTTGAAAAAACAATAATAATCATTTCATTTTAATGTAGGGAAAGTTTTCTGTTAGTTCTGGATAAAAATAGTACGTAAACCACGACAGTAAAGTGGTTTTCCAGGCCTCGCAAATATTTAAATTGAATTATTCCATTCAATTTTTTTTTTTTAATAACTGCACTAATGTTTATTTCTTTCTAAACTTTCATGATTCTAAATTCCACCTAAACCAAATATTTTTTCGAATAACAATATCGAAACTTGAAGGGACCGCCGCGCGGTTTGTCTGTCCCATTTTCGCATTCAAGCCTCGAAGAGGGTTGAAAAGTATATCGATTTTGAGTAGAATAAAAGAAAATTTACGAGTGGCTCTTGGGGATAACACATGTAAAATTAGATTTTCCTTATCAGAAAAATTTTCCGACCACAAAATGCACTTATACATTCGGGTCATTCAAGACTAATGACGACGTACGTTTTCATACATTCGATGGGCTTGTCTGGAAAAATCGAGTAAAAACTCGAATTTTCCTTAGAAGATTACGCCCTTATTTCAATCCTTTAGCCACTTGCAACATTAAAACCTTTAGTTTTCCGAAGCCTAGTTCTATTAATTAATCATATAGTGAACACGGCTTGTGTGGAAAAATGGGCAACAAATAACTTTTCGTTTTGTTAGGGAAAATTGAATTTTCCATGTGTTATCCCCAGCAGCCACTCGTAAATTTCTTTTCATTCTACTTAAAATCGATGTACTTTTTAACCCTTTTCGAGGCTTGTATGCGAAAATGGGACACCTAAACCTGTCACTATATCTGACGGACTACTTACTAGATATGTTCAGCGTATATTAAAATAACTCACATGTAGCTACAAATCTTATATTTTTTTGTATTTTCAATAATAATGATAATAAAGGGTAGCTAATTTACAATGTACAACCCTGTAAAATAGTTACATTAGGTTATTTAAATTTTATCGATAAACCAGCAATCTTTGCTCGAAAAAATTCTCTTTGTAGTTGGAAAACTGAGAGTGTCTCGCAAGCCTCGCAACTCTTTTAGCAAGACCAAAACCAGCTCAATCTTGGTATTGGTGCAAAACCAAGATCAGTCTCGCATTATCACTGAATTCAATTATGGAATAATACCACGAATGTTTAAACAGTTTAAGAAATATGCAATAAATGTATCTATTGTATATAAAGCAATAGGTATTTCATTTGAATGAGTAAAAAAAATGCTGACCGTTTTTGCAGACTCGACCTACTCCTGCGCATTTGACCTCGGTGCAAGCTGAACAAATTCTTGCGACGGCGTGTGAAAACGAAAGCCATAACGCCAAAAGAATGAGGCTAGGATTGGAACCAGTTAGTCAACCAATGCCCATATTACCTGGAGTACAGGTACGAATACTATTTTTTTTTATTATTATTATTATATATAATTACTGTAATTAAAGTTTGGTAAACATACGGCAAAAATGCAAGAGGTTGTTCCTTGTACTATTCTAAGAATATTTTATTTTTGATGATTTGTGAAAACCCGCTTTGTTTCGAAGATACAAGATGAACAAAATTTGCGACAGTCAATGATAAGAAGATCGAATGCTTGTATCCAAGCTAAGTTATTTTGAACATTTATTGTAGATTAAGTAACTTTACATATATTTTTTGATAATAAAAGGTTATTACTGTCAAAATTTTGTTCACCTTGTATCTGCGAAACAAAGCGGGTTTTCACAAATCATCAAATAACAAAATATTCTTAGAATAGTCCAAGGAATAATCCCTTTTTGCCGAATGTTTACCAAACACTCTGTATTTCCAAGGTTATGGAGAATTATTTAAGTCGGAAATATTCTAATACGTTATTTAATTAGGAATAAGTACATTTTTGAACGATGGCATTCTATATAATTACTAAATTTTTATCTGATATGCTACGATTACTATCCATCGTAGGCTTGGAAATTAAAGATATAACAGCTTTTCCGTTCTAGAATTGAACCGCAATCAATACAATGAACTTAATTTGTCAATTTGATATCGACATCTCGGTATGCCTGTTTTACTAGTCAAATTTTAACAAGCTCTCAATTACTTTCAATGAAACTCTGTTATGTTATAGACCATAATGTGAGCTACGAAAAATAATGTTACTTAAGTTTAATATTTTTGCTACATAAAAATAAGCAGGCACTGTGCATTAAAGCAATCGTATATAGTTTGAATTTCAAGGTAAGGGCAAATAAGAATTTATTCTTGGTGCGCCGAGATTGCCTATAATATTATTAGAAACTTTTCTTTAGATTGGTAAAGGCAGAATTTTTCAACCTTATCATATAGTTTTGGCATTTTTGTTTACATTCTTCCAGCTTTTTTGTTTGGTATCACTAAAAACTATAAATATTAAAAGTTGTCCATTGTTGTCCAGGGTTTTAATTTGTTTTGAGCACATTTTTTGTTTTTAGTGTTGGCCTTCACAATTTCAGATTTCTTTGTATGAAATAGTGTCGACATTTATCACTTTCTGGGAAAACCTTGTATAATTAAAATAATTTTTAAATTGTTGCCTTTTCTGATAAATAGTTTTGGCCTTACAGACCGAGGCGTTACCGGTGGCCCACCCTGTGTATTATAAACAGCACACCTTTTTGATTACATCCATAACAAAAAGTTACAAGTTACATAGGTTATTTTTGAGATATTTTAATTTCAAATGTTAATAGAATATTTTATTTGCTACGAAAAATCAAGCTACCTATGTTTGAAAAGTAATACGTCCACCTAAGCAGCTGTATCATACCCCAAAAATTCAAGATTTCAACTTTTACCAGAAATAAAGTAATTCAAAGTTTTCGCGTCGACACTCGGTATATATTGGCCAAAAAATTGTAAAAAATTGTTTTTTTTGTAAATTTGCAATTTTCACTAGGAATATCTTAAACATTAACAGAAAAAGGAAATAATCTGGTATGCAATTTTGTTAGCTTTCATTTGTCAAAGAGTAATAAAGAAAAAATAAAACCAGGAACATTTCCATATCTTAACCTTATAGCTAGATTCGGGGACTTGAAGAAAAAAATTATGTCCCCCCTCCTGCCCATCCATGTCTTCTACTACTCCCTATTAAACGTTCATTGACTAGAGTAGATTTAGATTAATAAATTAATAATAAACGCTCCTCTTTTCGTGGGCATATTACGACGCCTGCTTCAAATAGAGGCGCACAACTAGTAGCAAGTGCTTCATGTTGCTGGTGAGAATCTAATTGCAACAGGTGTGTTTATGATTAATTTATATCGGCGTTTTTTTGTTGACACAGAATATTTAAATATATCTATAATTGAGGAGAAACATGCTAAGCCCGTATTATGGCTGAATCATACTTGTACGAGTATAATATTTATTTATTTGAAGCCAACATTCATAGCCCAATTTACATGTTTCATTTACAGTTTTTTAAATAAAAATAATTTAAGTATAATAATCCTGAACATAATATTATTAATATATAATTAATATATTAAATAGGAATAAAACACCTCGAAATCTATACCACACTAATTTTTTGCAACAAAATAAACAATTCAAAACGCAAATATGTTGGACAATAGTGATAACAAGCAATAAAAAATATTTACACGAGAAGTTTAACGAAGAATATTTGATATTTACTACAGTTACGTATTCTACACTATAAATGGATTTTTAACCTTTTGTTTTTATGTTAAACTTCTTACGTAATTATTTTTTATTAAAATGTGTCAAAAAACGTCGTTATTCGGGCAGAAAACAGTCAAAATGTAGAACTTTTGTATATACTTCATAAAGTACTTTATCGGCAATGGCCTATAAAGTTAAATGTATAAAGTGTTGCATACCGATTAGAATTCTCAAATCTGAGGTAGGTTCTTTCATATGCCATTTTTGATTTTTTTGGAATCAGATTCAAAGACGCCAAAGAACCCCGCACAAATCTTATGGAAATTGGCTCCCGGTCAAATTGGCTGAAATTTGGATATGTTGTTTGTTTCGACATCCTGAGCAAAAGTCTCAATGGGCGCAAAGCTCAATTTTGCTTATTTTGGCTCCTAAGGAGCTCCAAAGCTCCACGGATTGACCATTATTTACTACTTAAAAAGGCAACCTCCTCGAAAGTTTAGTATTTGCTGCATTAAAAAAGAAGTTCCTTTTTATGTTTTCGGGGACGCTGGAGTGCGTTTAGAAACCCCGCACGGCGCGTTTGACCACATGCATTAGAATAGGGCTCAGACGCGTCGTGCGGGGTTTCTAAACGCACTCCTGCATTCAAATCCAATGCCAATATAATATTGACAGTTGACAGCTGTCAAACAACAAGCAATAATCAAAATTGATAAAATCCACATGTAAATATCTGGTTTTGAGGTTGGTAAGTTCAAAACATGTTAACAACTCGATATTGACAGTAGACAGCTGTCAGCTAACTGTCAAACAGTATGTGACAAGTTCAAAACTGATGTCAAAAAGAGCCAAAATAAGCAAAATTGAGCTTTGTGCCCATTGAGACTTTTGCTCAGGATGCCGAAACGAACAACATATCCAAATTTCAGCCAATTTGACCGGGAGCCAATTTCCATAAGATTTGTGTAGGGTTCTTTGCCGGGTCTCTAATTTCTGGGGGCGTGCCCGTAATAAATTCTTCGTCACTATTCATTTTTGTAAATTTTATTTTTTTGACACCAATTTTTATAAACTAGGTAATACGCCATTTTAGTGATTATGTAATTATGGTTCCACTGACAATTAAATTTTTTGAGTGTGTTTTGTTCGTTTTGTTTACCTAAATTATATCGTTTTTTCACTAAAGTAAGTAGATAACATGCATCAAATATACAATCGTTTAGTTACCAATTATATACCTTTAAACTATTTTTTATGGCTTGCAAATAATATTTAGAAAAAAAAAACTTAAAACAGTATATGTTACATTTATTGATGTTTTGGTTAAAAGTTTGGTTAGAATTAACTGTCAGTGGAAATAAAAAGACATCATACTTATTAGGGTATGGTCCGTTATTAACCGACTACTCACCGCAAGTAACCAGGATTTTTTGACAGCGGTTCCTGAAAAACACCAATTTGTTGGTTACTTTTAGACCACGGCTGACAGTTGCGTCAATTTTCTAACAGATTGACATTCGACTGAAAAGTAACCGTAAAAATATAGCGGTTAGTGAATTGACGTTTGAGTCACCATTTTCAGGTAACCGCGTCCCTAATTTAACCGATTTTTCAGGAATGTCAAGCAGAGCGGTTAGTTTTGGACATAGTAACCGATATTTCGGTTAATAACGAACCATACCCTAAACTGACGTATTAAATTAATTTGACATGAGTACAGTGACATGACAGAAATTGTTCAATTGTTCTCA
>OV651820.1:22519638-22546647 GCA_927349885.1 Psylliodes chrysocephalus
CAAAATTAGTTAGGTTACCTGAATTCGCTTAAAGCTATCCATTCTTAAAGAATTAGGGGGTTCCATGATAATAAATCTAATGTAAAAATTATAAATATTAATAAAACAATACAATGTAAACAATAGTTTTCCTTTCAGTATTTCATTAAAAACTCATTCCAATCTTCAACTTCAAAATAAAACGCCATTTGAATATGACATGAATGACATATGACATGCCTTTACAAACAAAGTTGACAGCTGACACAGAACACAAAATCTTACATGCTATTTCCAATGACATATATAGATTAATAGACTGCTCATCCATATATAAACAAGACGACGAAAAGCGGGTCATATTGCTTGGCTTGCCGAGTGCTCACCAGACAGAATCGACCTGGCCCAAATGAGTTTAAAATTCATATTTCATCAAAGTAGGAATTGAATTAAAAAAAAAATATAATAATAATAATAATAATAATAATAATATCGTCTTTATTATTTCCAATATAAATTTACAATTTTTTCATAATTTTAACAATTATACAAGAATTATTATTGAAAATAAAGGGCGAAGTTCAGATTTGAGAAGGAGGATCCACCACAAAATCTGCTCTTCCACTTAACCCAAATAAATATAAATAATAAGCATAAGCTAGTACAAAACTAGAATGGTAGGATACATTAAATGAATTTTAATTAATTATTTAATTTTAGTATTTGAGGTGTAATTAATTTTGTTTATTTAACAAAAATAGTTTTAAGCAAGGTTTGAACCTGGTTATATTTAATTTTATTAGGTTATTAGGTAACTGATTGTAAAGATGGCAGATCTGATATCCGAATGATCGACGAAAGAATTCTGTATTGAACGAGGGTATTGACAGTGATCCCTTATCTCTAATATTTATGTTATGTACGTCGGTGCGGTAGGTTATTTTTCTATGAAGATATGGAGGTTTTTTAGTTACAATGATTCTATGAAAAAGACTAAGTGTGTGAAGTAATCTCCTATTCTCCATATTTAACCATTCTATTTCTCTTAATTTATAAGAAATTCTCTGTTGTCGGCGAATACCGTATATTAACCTCAAGCATGAGTTTTGTACTTTTTGAATTTTCTTCTTATACTGAATAGTTAGATGTGGACCATAGACAGAACTTGCGTAATTAAATATTGAAAGAACCAAAGATTCACATAACTTCACTTTCACGTGAAATGGGAGAAAATATCTGTTACCATAAATTATTTTTAGTTTAGAATAAGCACATCTTATAAGTTGGTTTACATGTTTTTCAAACCGCAAGTTTGTATCCAACCATACTCCAAGATTTTTTACTTCGTTAACTACAGTTAAAGACACATTATTTATTTTAATATTAAGTCCGCCCGAAACATTTAATTTATTATTTTCTGGTCCAAAAAGAATGACGTTTGATTTACTTGAATTTATGATTAAACAATGATCCGTAGCAGTTTTGATAAAAGCATCTAAGTCGGCATTTATAGTTTCACATGCTATTTCCACTCTATCAAAAGGAAAACTGTAGTAGAGTTGGGTATCATCTGCGTATAAGTGAAATTTGCAGTGTTGTAAAGATTTTACTAGATGAGTAGAGTAAATGGAAAATAGCAGTGGTCCAAGAATGGAGCCTTGTGGAACACCCGATTTAATTGAAATATAATCTGACAAATTATTATCAATAACTACACATTGTTGTCTGTTTTGCAAGTAATTACTCAATAGCGATATCGCTCCTTCTGAGAAGCCTATGTATTTTAACATACTTAATATTAATTTGTGATTAATCGTATCGAATGCTCGACTGAAATCAAGAAGAATTAACAAGGTGTATAATTTTTTATCAGTTGCTTTAACAATGTCATCAACTATTTGTAAAAGAGCAGTTGTGCAACTAAAACCTTTCCTGAAACCCTATATGTTTATTTCAAGACAGGAGCTTGCGTTAGATATTTTAAAAAAGGATTTTGAGTCATAACGTCTAGTTTCCCAATTTTCAAAACATTTTAAGAGATCTAACCAATTTTGAAGATAAATACAAACAATTTTACACTCATGTGTATATAACTAACTTTAGACCACGACCACTGTATAGTGGCACTATTCGGACACTTGATTATTCTTTTAAAATTTATTTCGCATTATAAAAGCAGATATTATGCAAAAATTGAATGAACTTTTTAAAGATTTTACTAAAAGTTAGTAGCTTTTTCACATTCTAAAGTTCGTTCCCTTTAGACAATTAAGGATTATTTTGGCGGTGAATGTGAATGATTTGATGAATAATAATAAGATTCCACCAGTGGAAATCTGATCAACATCATAGTAAAATGAACTAGGTACAAAGTGCAATCTTAGCTGACGTCAAGATCCGTTTAGCATCGGTAAGGGGGAAAGAAAAATTCTGACTTACAATCACAAAAAGAACGTACAACTAAGCTTAGTCGATGTAAGTTAGCTCAGATTAGTGGTAAAAAGAAAGCGACTATTAATAAAAAGAAAAGTAATCCAGCTAAAACAAGAATTATGGCTACTGTCTTTAATAATGATATTTAATAATGTTAAGTGTTGAGTTATCTTCTTCAGGCAATGGATATACGTATGCATAATTTAAAATGTTTGGTTAATTATTATTATGTTTAATGTGTTTTTGCAGTTAAGGAACATATATCTACTACTGAAGCAGGTAATGAAGATTTGTGTGCTGCTGAAGAGCTTTGCTTAATTTACAAAACTTCGTTTAAAAGCAGAAAATTGGGATCGATTGTTCAACACAAGTGAAGAGTGGTGATGTAGTTGATCCGTTTTCAAACTGAATTGTTAGTTCTAAAGAACTATCTACTTTAATAGGATTGCAATCCTTCCAGTTATTAGCCACCATTGTGTAATTAGTTGTTTCTAAAGAATAGGAAAAAGGAGTTCAATACTTGAAGTGTGTGAATCATTTCTCGATAGTAAAATGTTTAACAAAGGTTTTCTTATTGGAAACATAACAGAAGCTGAAGGTATACAAATTATACAGCCTCCTTTTTTCAATAAAAAAATCAGTTCAGCCATCAAGAGGCTTTACTTAATGCCAAAATTGCCAGAGCTAGAATTCACATAGAAAGAACCTATCAAAGAATAAAAGTGTTTGTCTCTCCATATTGGTACTTATGTCCTTTTTTCTTCTATTTATATTGAGTTTTTATTATACGATACTTCTCTGTATCTAACTAACTTTTAAAATGTACTTGTAAAGCCCAGATAGCTCTAACTCGGGCCTTTGAATATAATAATATTTATGTAATTGTATTTAAAATAAATACTTTATTATTATAATTAATTATAATTCATAAAATTATTATAAACGTATTTACCTTGTACCTACTTGTATTGATACTTGCGTGAAAAATGAAATGTTACTTTTTATATTTTTGTAGCTGGTCTTACAACCCTTTATATAGAGCAATTCACCATTTAAATTTAAAAACAAAACAAGTTTTTATACTAAAATAATTAAAAAATTTAAAACAGAACATAAGTATAATTAAAACTAAATAAAATAAACAATTCAACAAAATGTCCGGCTGAGTAATGACAATGAGAACAAAATCTCAACTAGACTAAACTTTCTTTAAAACCGGTCCTGTGAAAGTTTTGTTTACCAGTGAGCACTCAAAATTGAGACAAAACACAAACATTGCATGCACTAGACAAAGAGAAAACATCTCCCAGTTCGACCCGCTTTTCATCGTTTTATTTACGTATGAATAAGCAGTCTATTTAAGCTATATATGTCATTGGCTATTTCGCGATACGAGTGTACTCTATAAGGAAGTATAAAAACTACAAGGTAGAATACTTTACATTATTTGAAGACAAGTTTAATTTGTTCACGAGAGATGGCACTATAGAGATTGAAATGTTGAAATATCCAATATTATACAGGATGAGTAACAAAAGTTTTTAAAATTTAAATCAAACTGAATTAACTAAATAATGTTTTCAAATTTAATTTATTGATTGCAAAATTAGTTAGATTTTTAAATGACTATAATAAAAAACATCGTTTAATTTAGCCTTTGTTTAGGAACTACAATTTTATCAAATTCTGATAAATATCAAGCTAAATATAAAAAAATCTAGTATGCTAGTGTCATCTTTATTGACTTGTTATAGATTTAGTTATAAATTTTTCTTAATTTATTTTTTACCGATTGTAAAATTGAAACACCCTACATCTTTGAAACAAAGCATCTGCTGACCACCCATGTTAATCCAGCTATTTATGTTAATTTGAGCATCTATTATTTCTTTAGCATTTATGCTTTATGACTTGTGCAATGCATTTTTGTAAATGTGTTAAGCAAAATAAACACTTTTTAAATTTTAAGGAAGTACCTATATTACATCATTAAATATTTTTTTAATTTGTGGATTTCCTAACAGTTTTTATAAATCACCAGTGGCGGCTCGTGGGCACTAGCGGCAGTGGGGCACACACTGGAAAGGAATCCCGGGTTTCGTTTTTCCCTTAGGAAAACAAGTTCTCTGCTTAATGAAAATTAAATATATTTCAAAATAATCAGTTGGGGCAATAACGATTTCTGAATGTGACTACAGGGAGCTAAATGTGATCACTCAAAATGCATTTAACTATGTATGTGGCTATTTAATCAAAAAATCATTACATATCAACTCTTGCGAAATTTGCCTTAATTTCTCAGAAGAATGCAATTTACTTAATAATTCTAACTTGTTAACGCATTTTAAAGCATACGACTCTGAAGAAAAGGTGTTTGGTAATTTAAAATCTCCCAGCGAAAATTTTCTCTTTTATATTTTCAAATTAGAAAAAATATTTATATCTCTATTTGATAGTTTGTCAACTAAGCCTGGAATTTCCAACGCATACCTTTTTGAGATGAGCAAAATAGAATTTGGTCATCCTTGCCAACAATTTGCGAAAATGTACACCATTAAATTATTTATGAGACTCAGAATTTTTTATACTCCTAAATATGCAAACAGAGATTTGAAATCCTCGAAAAAGTCAGACAAAACCAGAAGAAAAATTAAAATTTTGTCCCATTTATAAATATTGATTTTTTTTTCATCATATTTTTGACTGCTTTATAAAAAAAAGTTATTTTTCTTTGTAGTTTTATTTCTTAACTATTCACAATAAATAAGATCATTATCATGGTCCAACCTTAAGCCGAAACCGGCATTGCCTTTGTGAGTGAGCCGGTAAAGATGCCGCTGCGTACATTCGTATCTGGTCTAGGTAATCTGTACCATGGCTACCTCACGTCCCGATAAGGACAGCGTCCCGCTTGTGACGTATAATCCACCGCATGTGTTTATCTCTTGCTAAGCGATATTATCGTTGTCCTTGTTTTTCGCATCATAATGAGAGAGAAAACAACAGAGGCACACATTTACTGTGACCATCTTCCACTTAATTTCGGAATTCTCGGAACGTCGCTCAACGCCCGGTCGTCCAGTGTCATGCCAACGCAGTTTGCGCTGAATATTAGATAAAATAATAATAGGCATTGAGGAAAATATAAAATATGTAGGTTATTTTTTTTTTGTTTATTATACTAGGGCTCGTACCCAAGTGCCCTTACGAGAAAACCGCCACTGTAAATCACTAGCAAAACTATCAAATACTTTTCGAGTTATAAGCAAGAATTTTCTTGGGTGCTATAACAAGCTTACATTTTTCGAGCAGATGTACCTACCTATCTGTTATTACAAATATACACATACCTACGATCCTCCTAAAATTTTACTATTTTCACTCGAGTGATAGTACCTACTTTAATAATACCAAAATATGCTAAATAGGTGCAGTGGTCCATATATTCCACGTAATTCGTGCTTCGTCCTTTTAACTTTTTTTTATATGAATCGTTCAGCTTCTAATTAGTCGATGGTAATAAATACCACGAGTCCTCCAAATTTTGTCGATTAAATTTTTAGTTTCCATGAAAACGTCTTTATTTGGAAAACCACGAAAACAATCCGATTTTATCTAAAATTGATTTGAGTGGTTTTGTCTGAAATAAAGTCGTTTGAGTATGGAAACTCAAAATGTAATAGATCAAATTTGAATTACCTTTGATTATTTTTCATCTGTCAAATTAGTCAAATTTTGTGATAAAAATAATATTAGTATCTTTAAACTACGCATGTTTAAACAGTTTGGATTATGTTTGGAACAAATTTACTGACGGATTTTTATTTGTGACGTTTAAATAATATTTGGAAAAACCACGTAAACAAACTGGTCCTACGGACTCGTGATTTTATCATAATCGGTTTGTTTGAGTGGTTATGCCTAAAATAAAGGTATTTGAGTATGCAAATTCAAAATTTAATATATAAAATTTGAAAGGCGAGAGTTATTTGAAAAGATTATGTTTTGAATCATTTTGTATGAAAAAGACATAATAAACATATTTGGAAGTGTTTTTAAATAAGTATTTTTTAGAGTAATATATTATAATTTCTATTATTGCCTAAAAAAATACTAAATACGGCAACAGCGTATTCTGTAACAAACTAGATTTAACGGCCATATCACAGTTTATTGCAATGAGGTTGAATACTAGTTTATTGTTAAACTGTGGCCATATCACGCATGTGTAAGTTACTTGAGGGATTTTCTTGCGTATGTGTATTCAAATCATATTCGTAGCAGTTTTGAATTAATCCATTCTTGCGTTGAAACGATGACGTCATTTTTCAAATGATTTGAAATTTTAGCTGTCAGTTTTAAAACCAAGGGAAAGTTAGTTTTAAAATGTTATTCATGGTAAAAGTGGGGATAATTGTTAGCGCAATTTATAAATCTGTAACATCTGTCATTCTGTTTTGTTTTTCCAAAATTAAAATTGAGAATGTTTCAAGTAAATTTGGGCCGTTATAAGATCGATGTAGATAGTGAAACTTTAGAAAGTTTGAAAGGTAGGTATTATAACTAATATAGCTTCTGACAATAAATAGTTATTAAATATTTTAAGAGTGATTATAAATTACCCTTACAGATCCAAAATATGCTGCTAATTACTTAAGTGAAGTAGAGAAACAAATAACAGGAGGAGTAACAAACCATAGAAAAATAATGAACTGAGATGTGATTATAGATTTGATATGACTTTTTTACTAAACGGTACGTTCTGGCGTAATCTCAAATTGATGACGTTTTGATATATATGTTTCAAATTCATTTTTAAATATATTTCAACGCAAGAAAATCCCTTTGGTTATCACGAGTTTGACAGTTGCAGTTGCTAAATTTTGAACATTTTTTCTGTGCTTTCAGTGTTTTAAAGTCATTTAAACCAGAAAATGAAATGATTTGTTTAATTCAGAGAACTTAGAACATTTTAAGTATTCAAAAATGATGTTTAATTTAAAAAAGTTGAATGTGAGTGAGTTAGTTTTATGTGTTTTACAGTGATTTAACATAAAACATACAAAGAGGTTAGTTTATACTATATTACCAATTTTAATTTTGTACCGTAATTAACAATAATTTTGAAATTTGGGTATTAACATAGATTTGAGGTACATTTTACTTTATTAAAAGTTCCTAGATTATGTTTGAAGTTGTCAGTTCAAAAGGTAAACGGAGTTTTATCAAAAAGCAGAAACGAAGAAACTGTTTAATCAGCATAAAACTCAGTGATTGGTTAGAATAGCGAGCTCTTAGTGACTGAAATCAGAAAATTTTACTATTTTAACAAATGAAAAAATAATTAATCTAAAATAATTCGATATTTCTGTTGGAACAAAGCTTTAGCGAGACTCTCACGTCTCTATTGAGACAACTTTCGAGAATTTTCGAGATCGAGAATTTTTTTCTAGATTTTTCGAGATTTTTCGAGATTTTTAGAGATTTTTAGAGATTTTTCGAGATTTTTCAATCTCCAAAAACCCGAAATTTGCACGCCGGAATTTGGACTCGATAATTTTACGTATAAAAAAAACATTTTCTCCAACCGACTTAACAAATGAATCAAATTAGGTATGTTATGTATATAAAAGAGATATTAATTTAAAAAAAAAAATTAATGAAAATATTGTTAATGTTTGGCATAGTTTTGTTAAATACACTTTGAATAGTTAAGTTAAAATTAAAAAGAGCTTTTACCTACAAATAATAAAGCAGCAATTTTTATTAGATCCCGAAAAATTGTTTATTAGATCCCGAAAATGTTGCATATTAATTAAGTAGTCAAGAAATATTCTCAATGGCGGGTTGTACAAAGAATGCTGTAAACCCAGTTTAGCTAACAGGAGTTTAATTTTTAACTGGTTATATTCATCGTACAAATGTCATTTTTAAAACTATGTTTAACAATAACCGATGATTGGTTCATCGTTTAGACTAGGATTACATTTTGACTGCCTTTTGTACAACAAAATACAAAAACAATCAGCTTAGTAAAACCGATATAAACAACTTTTAATTCACTTTAAATACATAATAAAATTAACAAAACCTAAAAAAATGAAAGGTAACTTCTAAACAAATTTTCTTATTCATAAATATATTATACTTTTCAATAACATTGAGTTTTTGTTTTCGAGATTCTCTAGTCAAGATCGAGAAAGACATCGAGACGAAAGTGTGTTGATTTCTTACCTCGATGATCGAGACAAGACGAGAAAATCCTAGAAATTACATTTATCATCTCGGTGAAACCCCAGTTAGAACTATTGAAGAAAAAAAAATAAACGTTAGAAGTATTGATAATTTTACCCACCCCAACCGCAATCTATCTATAAAAAAAACCTGTTGGGCATGACCGTTATGAGATGTATTCTCAGCAGATATCGCATCTCACCCATTCATCTCCTAGTGGTCCAGTGACGACCTCTGACCCCACGAGATTCCCGTCAACCCTTCCCCGGCGTGATCTCGATTCTCGATATACCAGAACGAACGCATCATCCAACCACCAACGGGACATTGCATTTAACGGATATTTTATTGTCTAATAACGTTTCATAAGATTTAAAGAATGAAATATATATATTTTTTTCAAAAGTTAATAACATTTTCTATGAGAGAAAAAACAAAAGATTTGTGTAAATTTTTCGCAAATATTTTTTATTTTTGTTAAAACCTGTAGATATATACTCTCTGATTTTTGTATTAAATGAAGTACTAACATTAGTGCTACTACCATCAGTCATCAGTGCCACACTTTTGCTAAATACTGCTTACTAATTTATTTAAATATTTAAAAAATACACGATAGTGACTGAAAGTCCAAGTCGATCACTCGAAGAAAACGATTTTCCCGAATTTGCACAGTGTTCACAGCTCGTACGAATCCTACTGACTGCGCCAGTTTAAATTTTCTTTATGGAAAATTATTTTTTAAAAAATTAAGAAGTACTTTTAATATGACTTTATTGATCAAAGTCAAGCTAAAGAATAAAATATATTTCCCATTTAATCCACACCTATTGTTTATCTCTAGGAAGTTATTTTCAGAAAGTTATTTATTGTCTATATAGCTATTTTAGCCACACGTAACTGACGACAACTTTTTTGAGCAAGGGTTTTTATTAGACAATGAATCATTTCACAAAAATGTTTGCATCATATTGAAAAAATATTTTTTTTCAAAGAGGAATAAATTATTAGTATAATTACAATGAAATTCAATGTGAATTGTCACAAAAATTACACCAATCTTCAAAATATTTCTACAGTGGCAGTTGGGGAATATAGTTCACAAGGTGTTAAGAAAAGTAACTAACAAATCAGGAATCAGAAATCAGGAAGTATACTGGCAGAAGATGGGAAAATAGAATCGGAAATAACACACGAGCGAACTAATCTACCAAAATATACTATTCATTAAACAAAATAATATTTATGCCTTCGGAAAATGTTGAAGAAGAAAAATTGATGCTATTAAAATTAAATAATAAAAAATCTCAGGGAAGATCAAATTTGTGTCCATTTTTATTATATCGAGTATTGAAAGATGTGGTATGACGATATGAATCAACTAGCTCCATTAATAACGTCTGTTAAAACCACTGAAACCATTACGTATTCTTATAAAGTCTTTATTTTCATAAAATAGCATTTTATGTCCTTATTACGATATTTTTATGAATATCTAAAATTTTTTGTGTTCCGGTTTTAGTGCTAGAAAATTAAGTAGTTTACAGTAAATTCCGGATTCGAAATTTTATTGTTCCATTAAAGTTTCCCATTTGTATGAAATAAATTTCTCATTTGTTTGGAATTTTACGAACCGTGCGGTAATAAAATAGATAATAGGTACAAGGATATATAACAAAATTGTTTTTAAAACGCTTACAATTGGATAAAGGCCCGTCCATAGGTGAACAGTCACGCGAGTCCATAGTTGACATTTGATTGGCTCTGGAAAGAAAGTATGGACAATACAAATACAAAGTTAACAGCTAGTATTTGAGAAAAAATGAGACGAAATTTGATATATTTGAAAATATAAAATACATATTTATAAAAATAAGACGATATAATAAAAACAGAAAAGAAACAATTAAAAATAATGTTATAGAAATTGACTTTGAAGCATAATTCACAAACAACGATCTTTAAAAGTATCTGTAAGTTGCAGATAACTATAATGAGACGACAGTCAAATAATCCTGCACGCAGATGACCTAAGAGTTGTGGCAAACGCAAGACAAACAAGAAAGAATGGATGAAGAAACTAGACAATTTTGAATGGAAATAAACAAGAAGAAAACAATATTTATGAAAATATTTTTAGTTATGTATGAGGTGTCGTGGTATGATGTTGATTTCGTTTTCTTTATGATCTTTGTCACCCACGTAAGGGTTTCTTTCTGCTACAGGGAGGTGAGATGGACTGTATATTTGTAGAACTTGTAGAATGTATGATTTTATTGATAACTGCTTGATAACTTGCTTTGGAATGTTGAAATTAAAATAATTAGTTCTGCTAACACAGAGAGACACAAATTCGAAACAGTTACCTTCTTCAACTATCTAAGTACAACCAGTCAACCAGGAAGTGCACGAGTAAAAGAAAGGATCCTTAAAGAAAACCAAGCCTATGGAAGAAACACAAATCTTCTAAAAACTAAGATCTCATGTAGCAGAGTAACGTTTATTAAACGTACTTTTTTGGTCAGATTCATAACTAATATGACTTTTACAATGACTTTTGTATGTACATATGTTCAGAGATGATTCTTTTTTTGTTAGAAAGGGGGTACTTCAGGAGTGGTTCCATATAAATTTGGCCAGGATCTAATAATTTGATCCATGAGAAAATCATCAAACTCTTCATTTTGTTATGTATGTACAGCGATAATTCTATACCGCCTTGTTCAATTTCTATGATTCTTTTTTTGTTAGAAAGGGTGTACCTCAGAAGTAGTCCCGTATAAATTTGGTCAAGATCTGGTGTTGGGATATGGGATCTATGAGAAAATTAGCAAACTCAATCTGTTATGGCATTAGCACGATTCTGGAATCGGTTTTTTTATTTAAAATTACTTTTACAACTTGTTTATATTTAATACATTTGTCTTTTGACATTTTTCAATAGAAATTAAAAATAAAAAAAAAAAAATAAAGCTAAATTTATACATCAGTTTTGATGGGCCTCACCTTTTCAGTGTTGTTTTATATACGCCTTCGAAACAGCAACAATAAATAATTAAATAAATAATGAAGAAGAGCTGAACATAACAGATATGATAATAATGAGAATCATATTCATACTAGGCAAAATTTAACAGAAAATGAAGAAAGGACGTTCAAAATTAATAAAGCAATTGTAGACGCACTCGGAGGTGAAATAATCATGTGATACATAGAAACACAGCATCTGACTTGGACAGGATATGTCATGATTAGAAACCCCAAAGAATTGTTAAAAATAATAACCCAATGGATCCTTCTATAACCAAGGAGAAGGGGAAGACCGAAGAAAAGATAGCAAAAGGGCATAGAAGATAATACAATAATGATAGGAATAACGGATTTTAAATCTAAATGCAAAAATATGAAACAAGAACGCACCAACATTTGTTATACAGTTTAGGAAAAGAGGAGTAATACACCTTAATAAATATATGTCGACATAGTTCAGTTTACCTCCCAGGTAGTGATATCAGTAAATATTTAATAGTCTTCATAATATAGGTATATATACAACTATTTAGTTTCTTGAATTAATTTAGGCCAGTGCAATATTTATTTTTTATCATCTTTAAAAAAACTGTAATGTAAGTTTAGCTTTAATTTTTTTGTAGATGCAAGCAATACCATTATTTGAGTAAAATCCTAATGACTACATCAGTCTAACACTGTTTATCAGTACCTCTAGAATTTATAGACAGGGCATATTTCTGTAACTTCAAATTCATTAGGGACAACCTACAGAATAAAGTAATATAAAATTGTACTACAATCAAGAAATTATCCTTGTTTAAATGAACATATAATAAAATTGTAATACTTCCGAAATATCATTCTGTATAATGATTTTTCTTGGCTGGCAACTGCAATTTAAGATCTGTTTAAGCTAATGCACGTATAGTATCGTCCTAGTATCTCTTCTTTAATCTACATCAATAATTGGAAAGATTCGTATGCCCCGCCCTACTTTGTGACGTCACGCCTTGATTAAGTGCGATGCACAATATATCGTAGTTTTAAGCAGTCATATTGTGTGTTTCACCTGGTTTCACGGATCTGTTGTCCTCTCTTTTTAACTACAGGCATTTGCAGAAACGATTGGTCACTCTGGTGTTCAATCAGCATTGTGAACCGACAGAAACACGACGAGACAATGCGCAGTGGCGTACAAAATAGAGATTAACATGTATAAAAATATTAAAATTGAATTTATATTTTTATGTTATTTGTAATTTTAAAATAATGTATTTTTATGGAATTTAACTGGGTGTTCACTGCACAAATGAACCAAGGGAGAAATCGCCCCTGTTCCAAAGACTGAACTATTGTATGATGATGATAAAACTGTAATGCCTACCTAATAAATTTGGGCGATATTTCACAGCCTGTTAGTTAATTACTGATATTTAAACATTTCAGTAAGTTAACATTGTTTACATGTTCTTCTATTTATATAATAAATGTTTTTTAGAACAATATTAACGAAAATTTAATTTTTTAATGATTTGAGAAAACATAACCTACTAGATTTGAATTTTTCATATTACAGTAACGGTTCGCGATATCATGCTATCTTTATTTTTTCTCTAAATCCGGATCAGATTGTAATTGTTGTAAAATACTATGTGAGGATATTTAAAGAAAAGCTATACTAGTTTCCAAATTTTGGCATGTTATTTCTGGGACACCCTGTTATGACCATATCACAATTAGCCTTGCTGTTGCAAGAGCTTTCTTTGTAGTTTAAGAAAGGGCTTCAAAATAATTGGCAATAAAGAATAAAACATAAGGCTCTGAGGATGCATTGTTACAATTTCTCTACTCATGTCAAGCAAAAACTAATTGACATAATGTATATATGTAGGCCCTGAGAAATTCTTGATGTTTACGAAAACCTAATTTGATGATGCATAGATGATTATGTTGGATTTTGTTGAAATAAAATGGATTGTCTTTCTTTTATGTCATAACTTTATTTTTTCAATATCTATCATACTTGTTGACAAAGGTTCACTATGATAAAAACTATTTCTACAACATAAGTAAAACTACTAAATCAAACACTAATGTTGAAATTTAGGGAGACTCTTTTTGACTTAATGTATACGCTTAATCACTGTAAATTAAAACATTAATTTTATCCTATTTTAAGCTATTCTGATTATTCGCGAATAAATTACTATGTTCCTCTTAAAGTTAATTTTTCATATTTGGTTCATGGTCTTAATTATGAAGTTCCTCGAATATCTTCCAGGAACACGCGTACATTTTACTTGAATACTTCCAGAACAATTGTTCTGTTAATATCCCCTATATACACCATCTGTAATAATTATGAATCAGTAAGTAGCCAGCTTGATTTGTTTTATAGTTCAATTTATAATATTATGTGTTATTTCTTTAAGAATGTTTAGTTTTACGTATCTTAATTAAATGTTAAAAAATAATTTTCTTAGCTTTTTTTCTCACCTGATGTTCAATCAATTAGTAGGTACATTATTTCTAAATAAATTGTATTTATCTATTCTTGTACTCTTTCTCTGTAATTGGGGCTCGACCTGTTGAGGTGTTGTATATGTAATAATAAATAAAAATAAAAAAAAGGATCCTGAGTTGATAAAAGAAATAACAATAAGAGGTTTTGATCATGTTGCCGACTACAGTGCTTGGCTGCCAGAAAAGGTAGATCCACTGTGAAATCACAACCTGTTCTCACTCAAAGGTAAATTCTTTTATATTTACATATACACAGAATCTAGACCTTGTCTACTCTAGGGTGCAGGGCATAATAAATCATGTATCTATTGTGTATAGAAAAATTTTAACATCTGTTGACAAGTTATTCACTTCAATTATTTCATTTTATCTAATATTTTGTAATTATTCTATCGTTGTAAGTTTTGTTTTTCTGAGGTTTTCCTAAGTTTTGTTATTTTTTCTATATTTTATTTTTCTAAGATTCCTTAAATGTTTTTAAATTTCCCCTATGATTTCTAAGGTCAAACTACAAATGCGATTTTACATTTTCTGTAAGAAATACCTAGTATTTAATGGTACTTAAATACTTCCAAATGTGTTCCTGGAAGGGAAAGTGGATGTTTCCGTATGCTTATTTTGAAACAGAATTTTTAGTTCATTGTAAACATTTGACTTGTAAAATATTAATATGGCTTTTATCGCCCGATGACGTCGCTTTTGGCAGGAGGCGCTCGATATGTTCCCACTGCTTCAAGCGAACATGGTCTCCATCTCACCAAGATATATATTCCATAAGCCATATATACAGACGGTTCTAAAACAAAACAAGGCTCATGATGTGGAATATACTCCAGATTCTTAAACCTAAACATAAAATGGGCTGTGAGCAATAGTGCTAGTGTAGTTCAAACAAAGCTAATGGGTATTTTCATAGCAGCAAAAGAAATCACCAGAAACAATATCACTGAAAAGAAATGCTTATCTATACAGATAGCAGACAAGCACTACTCACCCTGAACAGAATACGAATTTACTCAGGGTTAGTACTAGAATGTCACGAAGCTTTGGCCGAAGTATCCTCAACAATGTGGTCACCTTAAGATGGATCAAAGGTTACGCCATATCGAAAGGTAATCGTCTTGCTGATTCACTAGCCAAGAAAGCAGCCTACCAAATTATTTTTGGACCTGGCCCTTCTATTGGCCTGACAAAATCGGTAGTGACATACCTAATTAAAAAACATTCCCTTGTGAAATTAAAAAAAAAGATGGGATGAAAAAAGAAACTGCAAAGTTGCCAGGGAGTTCTTAAGTTATCCTGACAGAACTGTAGTAAACAAATACTTGACTATGACTAGACAGAATCTGCGCCTAGTCACAGACATTCTGACTGGTCATTACCAAGTAGGGAAGCATCTCCATATCAAATTGATTTTGATATTAATCTTATCTATTTCTATTTTTTCTATATTCACATTTATGTTACTTTCATTGAAACAAACGTTTATTAGCTTATTAAATAAAATGAATTTATGTTGTTTTATTATTTGCTTGTATGAGTGATTACTTTTATTTCCTTTTGAAAATGAATTTCGAAAATATAGCCGAAACAGTGTGTGAGAATAAAAAATTAGACGAAAGTGGCGATATTTACTGGAGCTATCATCTACACGCTCCTTTTTCTAGCCATCTACACCTCAGCCAGCAAGAAAATAAAAATCATTTTAACTCAGCCTAAAAACTATCCATGGGGAACATAAAATAAAAACCAAAGTTAAAAAAATAAACAATTTCGACCTTAAAGTAAATGAGCAAAATTGACACTTTCTGAAATTGGTCATTAATTGTCTGACACGTGCAAAAATACCTGAAGAATTCCTTATGGCATTGTAATTGTCAATTATCTGATCCATCAAATCATTCACATCTAATACAGGAGTTTTATAAACAAGAGTGGCTAAAGATGACCCCATAAATTAAAATCTACAGAATTCAAATCAGGACTGCAAGCTGGCCAATTTTGAGGTTCTGCATGTCCAATCCACCCATTAGGGTAGGTGCTGACGAACAAGAACACCAAAATGAGCTGGAGACTCGTCGTGCATAAACCATATGTTGGCTCTTACATGTAAGGGTACATCTTCTAACAAAATGGGTAAATAATCTCGCAAAAAGTCCATGTTAATTTTACTGGTAAAAAAATGGGCCAATTAGGTAATCATTAACAATTCCTACCCAAACGTTCAGCGAAAATTGCTGCTGAAAATGACGTTCTCTAATAATGTGGTGATTTTCGTCGGACCAAAAATGGTTACTGTGAAAATTCATAATAGCATCTCATGAAAAATTTGCTTCGTCCAAAAATAAAATCAATGATAAAAAATTAAAATTGTGTACCATAGTATGAATCAATCACCTGCAAAACATTAATCTTGGGTGAAAACCCCGAGGCAGTAGACCTTGGATCCGCTGTATGTGATTTATGGGTACAGGAGATTTCTTTTTAGTAGAACATTCCAAACGGTTTTTGGGCTGACTTCAATGTGCAGTGCAATGTTCCTGGTACTATTTGAAGGAAATTCGTCTATCGCAGTTTCTGATTTTTCACCTACTGTATTTTTATTAGAACTCCCAGTTTCTCTGAATCTTGCATCTAAACGTTTTAGCACTTGGAATTACTTTGTTAGGATATCTGTTGTAGTAAATTATCCGTGCTCTTTCCGCATTTTCATTTGTTAATCCATAAATAAAGTGCATGTCAGTCATCTCAGAATGAGTAAAGTCATTCATGATGGAATCCCTGCTAATTTAAAATTCTGAATTTTAGTGATATGACAATACTATTACTGTGAACTGGTCCCCAAAGCAGGTAAGTAGGTACTTGATTGGACTTAGCAATAATTTTTTATAAAAAGTAGAAGTGTAATGCCAATAATGTGAAAATAAAAATCGTTAAAGTTGAGTGTTTATTTTCTAAATTTGAAAAAAAAGTAAACCTATTGAAACCAGTGGTGTTACAGATTTCAGTTGCCTTCCAAGACGCCCCTAAAATGATTAAGTCAAATCCTATTACTAGTCGAAATAAAAAAGTAAGTACCAAGTTTAAATGAAATGAGTGACATGCTTCTTTGATATTAATAAAAAAATTATGTTCATAATATGCAATAGAGTGGCTTCTATTTTTCTTTGGAAAATGAAGCAAGTTATGAAGAAAACACACAAGACAAAAGACGAAGTTGAATTTTTAATTGCTTAATCTGAAAAAAATACAAAAACTACAAAAAAATGAGGAGCGCCCTTTTTTTTCTCTCAATAATATTGACCGTGGTGCCCACTGAAACGCCACTGGACCCAATGATTTTAATCTAGTTAGAGCTAAATAAGCGCCTTATTACTTTAAATAACTGTACCAAATTTGAATTAAATCGGTTTAAGGATATTTATGATATTTATTAAATACCCAACTTTTTTTTTAAATTTAACACCCTGTATCTCAGAAACGAAGCAACTCCGGATATATGTTCATGGGAACTTTTTTCATAAAACGACCTAAAGAAACCCTCTGAAGTTTCGTATCGTAGTTAGGAAACACCCTGTATATACATAGGTATATTATGCGCAGGAGTTTAATTTTGGAATGACATTTTTTGTAATCAACATGTGTTTTATCAGAAATAAAAATCGAATTATTACTAAAACCGTACTTACAAAATTGGTTGAAACTGTTCAAATATTCCGTTAAATAAGTACATGTTACATAAATTATTCTAAAGCAAAGCTGGTTATTAAATGTGCTTAAAGTTAATAATATCCTTTTTTAGTAAAATTTCGAAAAATTGGATAATAATACTAAATTATGGTAATGCATATTTCAGGGAAACTCTAATCCTCTATATTACCAGGATCATTCAAAAAGTTACCTATACATATTAAAAGTGACAATTTTTTATAATTCTTAAAAAACGAATGGCACCAATTTAAGTGCTGAATTCTAGAATGTAAAAATAGGTAAATTTTCTCATTTTTTAAATAAGCATGCCCAACATTATGAACCTTCTGAATAAATCAAATCTGCAAGAAGACAAATACGGCGTATATCTATTTAAGTACAATTTTAACGCAAATAAAACAATGAACAACTCTATCTTAGTAAAATGTGGCAGAGATAAAATGTACGGCAACATTTTATTATAGAGACGTCTCATGAGTGCCACTTTGAGATAATATTTTATTTTAACGAAACCTTTTTGTAATTATGTAAAATTGTTATGCTTGTTGAAACTTGATATTTTCAACCATTTTAGAGAAAAAGCCATTAAATAGTTCCGAGTCTGATTTAAACAGTGATCGTACTCATCAAGATGAATACTCTTTTTGATAGGACAGCTCCAAAAATGATTAAAGAAGAAAAATCCCCTAATTTAACAAACATATAAAATATAACTTATTTTCGAATTTGCCAATCCCTGGGTGCGGAATAGTTGCCTTTATAGACCCTTGTTATCCACAAAAAAAAATCAGTTTAAAAAAATAATATCTTCAGGTTCCTTTTTGATTTTAAAATTTTACTATTACAAGAAAATACCCTATTTTTTTATTTTAAATTTTCAAATTTTTTTTACATATATCTTTGATGGACTAAAAGACAACTTTCCCACACTCAGGCCAATTAAAAATTTTAATTTCAAATGTTTGCCTATTACGTATTATCTTACATATTTTTTGATTTTTTTTTTATAAAAAAAGAACCTGAAGCCGTTACAATTTTTCAAATTTTTTTTACAGGTGTTTTCAATGGACTAAAATGCAACTTTTTCACACCCAGGCCAACTAAAAATGTACACTTTAATTTTTTGTCTATATGGTATCACTCCACCCTAATATAGAACCATAAAAATTTGATAAACCGTCCAAAAGAAAGTTAAATTAAATATTAAATAATTTTATTTGAGATTAATTTTAAACCGATATTTTCGAGGATATTTTGATCATATAAAGCAAAACACCACTCTCAAGAAAAATTATGGTAAACTCTTAGTCACACTTCGTTTAAGCGAGTTAAATAGAATAGTGTTTATGAATTAATTGTACACGGAAAAAAATGTGACTAGAAAATTTTACTACAATGTTGTAGTAGTAGACTTGTAGAACAATACTTAACAATTTGTAGAAAATTTTACTACAATTTATAGTTAAAAACTATTAATTATTGTAGCAATTGAATTGTCGAATAAAATGCTACAACAATAGGAAAGAATTCCACAATGTTTAGTATATTTTACTATTGTTTGTAGAAGTAGAAATTTATTACAATTATCGTAATTACTACTACTAACTTCTGTAAAAATTTGTACAAATATTAATAATTATCTCTACAAAAAATAGTAATTTTCTCTACAAAAAATAGTAATACTTTACATCCCTTCTTCAAAAATATTCTATAATATTGTAGAAATTCTAAGTCATGTGAACAAAACAGAATTCTGCTATTGGCCAACGTTTTCTGACGTCGATCATAAACGGCCAGACAGCAGTAGCCGTTCGCCATGTTCACATAACAGCATGGTACATATACGAGTACCTATAACACATTATTATATTATAAGCACCGATGCGTTTGAGAAAATTTTAATAATAAATTCTATTGGTGGTAAGTACATTTATTATTGTTTCTGAATAATTTACCTTTAGATAACTAATTTAAATAACCTTGATAGATTATTTTAAAAAAATAGTTGTGGCCAACGATCGAATTTTGTGCCAAGTTCAATGATGTTTTTTGTCTTAATTGTGACATACCTACTTTCTCATTTTTGTTAGTTATCTGACTTAGTCATTTAATATCCAAATCAGTATAAAGGTGATAAATATCCCCGTTTTAAGGGTATGAACAATTCAATTGGTATTAATTTTTATTTCATATTTTTCAGGTGCAGAAAAGCCAACTGAGACTGAGGGCGCTATTATTACTTTTATTTATTACATAATGTAATTAAGAATTTGTATCTTTCATATTAAAACAATAAATTAAATATTTTATTAAGGAACATTTTTTTCTAGGTTATAATTATAATAATTATGGAATACTACTACAAATTTTATTAAAAATTACTACAATTTGTATGAATTTTTACTATTTATTGTGGTAAATTTTCATATTTATTTTCATAAAACGCAATACATTTTTAATATAAATTCATACAATGAATAGCAAAAATTATAACAATTTGCAGAACAATTCTTATGATGCATTTGAATCTTTTTACTAAATATTGTAGATAATAACTCTACAATACATTCTCCACAAATATTTGGAAATTTTTACTACAAATTGTCCCTGTCCCTATATGTACTATTTATTGTAGAGAAAATATCTACAATTGTAGAAATTTGTTCTACAATTTTCTTTCAGTGTAACTATACATTTTTGCAATAATTGTATCTGGGTTGTTGTCGGAAAAGGTTATGGTGCCGACCGTCTGGATCTGCATCACTAAGTCGTAAAACATAAAATTTTATCAATAAAAATAAGTCTAAGACCAAACAAATAAAATCACAGAAGCGTAACTGTATTTAAATCACTTGCTCACAACATATTGTGACGGGCCGCCCCTGTTCGGATGTATTGATAGTACAAAATTCGCGAGTGTGATGACGTAAGACAGTACGAGATGGTTCCTTCCCACCCCGCCGCAGGAACGGCGAGAGGAGATTGGTGGTCCGGGAGAGCAGAGAGAGATTCTTGACGGTTGATCGAGAATTGTGACGTTTCCCGCAAGTTGCCCTCTGTGGATTTTTAACCTGAATTTATGGTCAAGAGTGACCAATGTTTTTTTTGCATAATAGTTAGTGAATAATTCCAGCCGAGTTGCCAAGACTAAATAAAATTTAGTCTAGTTAGTGTGCCATAGTATTTACATAGTGCCAACGTATTAAGGTATTTATGAAATTAACTTATAGTGCCGCGTTTAATCAAGTTACGTCAATCTGACTGTTACTGACGGTTACGCAAAACACCCCTCTATAAACTTTGTATTAACTATTTTTTTTTGTTACCTATTGCTATAATATTCAGCACTTTTGTTTTTTGTGATTTGTTCCACATTATTTCTCTTTTGTTTCATTAAAGTTTTATTTTTGACTTACTCGGTGTTTGGATTTACTTAAATTTAAAAGAAACCTAATCCTAAATAAAAAATTAAGAGTCTCAAGTTCACACGCACCAAATCGGTGTCCTTCAATATATTACCTAAATAATCAACCGCAACTAATGGAATCCATTTAGTTCTCTTTAAATTTGATTGTAGCTCTATCTCTCTCTATTTTAGTTTCTCGCTCGGACTGTTCTTTCTTGTTAATTCTACTCTTTGGTTGATCACTGTCCAAAAGAGACCGCATACTAAGGTACGCTTAGCAGTGCAGAACGCGGCAGACATTTGAGAATGGTTTAAGCGATGAACGAATTGATTGGTACTCTTATTACAACGGTAATTTTTGCTCGAAAAAGTTCAAGAATGAACTTTTGGACAAAATACCACGACTACCACCTGGAAGCAAAGCATTATGCCGGGAAAATAGCTTCAACATTTTGCAAAATATTCCACACACCTTTCAATGAAACAAAGTACTTTTGTTGTTGGATGGTCACAGTAGCCATAAAAGTCTGCAATTATGAAAATTTGCAAAAAAATGAAATTGTTTTGTTTTGCTTCTACGCGCACTTTACACATCGAGTCCAACCACTGGATGTTGGATTTTTTTAGCCCTTCCAAGAAATTCAGAGATGACTGAAACAAAATTCAGGCAAAATCTTGACAGATTTTCAATTAACTGATGTTTTTAAAAATGCGTTTTTAAAAAGTTTTGCAAAAACAGGAGTAGCTCCATTCAATACAAACACGTCTTTGAAGACTGGACGATCGCCTATTTGAAGATAAAAAGACAGAAGCAAATTGGGAACAATAAACACCCCGATAAGTCCATAGAGGTGGAGAAGGCCTCGAAAAAGTTGTCATCTATTTCAGTGTAAGATATCTGTAACCCCCTGCATAGTGCGAATTCTGACAGCTTCATGATATGGAGTTGCTTGCGTACTTGGTAATGACCAGTTAAAATGCCTGTGATCAGACGCAGATTATGTCTAATCATAGTCAAGTATTTGTTTGCTGTAGTGTTGTCAAGATAACTTAAAAAGCTTTTTGGCAACTCTGCAGTTTCTTGTTTTATTCCTTACATTTCACAAAAGAATGTTCTTTACTTAGGTCTGTCACTACCGATATTGTCATTCCAATAGAAGGTCCAGGTTCAAAAAGTATTTGGTTGGCTGCCTTCTTGGCTAGTGACTCAGCAAGACGGTTACCTTCTGATGTAGCGTGACCTTTGATCCATCATAAGGTGACCATATTGTTGATGGATAGTTCAGCCAAAACTTCGTGACATTCGACGTCTCACCTCATCATATCCTACATCAGGTTCTATTCCAACCGTGCAGAGGCGTGTCATTGTAATCAGAGCAACCTCCTTGATGTAAATATCAAAGGGATTGAGACTAAGAATAACTTCCATAGCTCTGGTTGGTGTGGTCTTCATGGCTCCTGTTATTTTGAGACATGCTGTTTTTTGAATTTGTTCTAATTTGCGGATAACTGTCAATAGGTCTTATGATGGAAGTGTAAGTCCATGTGACGGCTCTGGGGGGAGAAATCCCAGATGCACCCCACAGTTCGGTGTCATTGTTCATAAGCAATGTATGCTCTTTTGATTCTGTTAACTTGAGACCCAGGTACTTTACCTCTGTTACAAAGTTTAGTTTTGTGTTTAACAGCTCTGAAGGTTATAATTACATTTTCATCTTTTTTCTTGTGAAAAGAACCATTTCTGTCTCCTTGGGATTGATAGACACTGAATGGTCCGTGCACCACTGTTCTATAATTCTCCGTTTGCAAAATGACCAGGTCATCTGCATACGCTATTGTGTAGTGACTGTGATTATTGAGGCGGCTGATGAAGGTGCCGAGGACCATATTCCACATTCGACATGGTAAGACTGGAATATTAAATTCAACTCCTGACAATACAAAGTTGAAACAGGTAGAAGAAAAGGCTATGATTATGAGCAAGGAGAGTCAAGACAAAAGTTGTCTTAGAAGAGATAAGAGAAGCAGTGAGGAAAAAAATTAATGCAGCTTTACTTACGATCGCGAACTAAATTTCGTTTAACGAATCACACCAAATATGCTGGGACAGAAAGGAAAACCAAACTGTTTGTTTGTGAGTAGTGTTAAGAGGACTTTTTTATACATTACAATACTTATTTATTTTATATTACTATTTTGTATTGTTTGTTTATAAAAATACAGAAATTATAGGAATTTGTAAATAGAACCAAATTATGCCATTGTAGGTGATGGTGGTTAACTTTGATGGCTTATAAAATGATTATAAATAATACATTAAAAAAATAAAGACGACATATTTTTAATTATTTATCTATTAATCAATATTCATGTTGAAGCACATCCTACATATACCAGACATGTCTCAAAAGCTCTAAATCAAACATTATTTTATAACATATGGTTCAAAAATTTCTAAGGCCAAATATTTTCAAACTAAAATAACTTTATTCAAAAACTGTTACATAAATTAATTATTTAATATGTGGAGGGTTCAGAAGTCATTCAATTTAAGTCAATATTTTCTTGAAATTGAGTTTTATAATGTTACCTTACAGTTCATATTTTCATTGGGCAAATCGCCCAAGTCCCTGCTTGACAATATCAGCAATAGATGGGGACACCTATTGTAATCACCGAATAAAAATGCAAATATTTCAGTCAATCGGTGTAAGTCATTTTCTGTTTGTTTATGTTACCTCGGTGCTAAAAATATAAGTTTTAGCGGGTTTTACCTCGCAATGAGTGAAAATATAGATCAGAATATACACCAGAAAATGAGGAGAATTTGACTGATTCTGACGAGGGTTCTGGTAGAAGAAGATGTCTCAACAAAAGCGTTAGAAGAGTCCATGTGTAATAGAAAAACCAATACTGACGGGGGTAAAGTCAATTGGTTACAAATAAAATGGCTTAGGTATTGCAAAAATGAACCAAATGCGATATTTTATAAAGAAACGCTGCGAGACGATTATCCGTTTAATAAGATCAATATTGCAAAGGCTCCTGCAAAAGGAAGGCCAATTTGGTTAATATTGTTCAAGAACCACTTTATCCAAATTGTAGGCCAGTCAAGCCGGTTAAAAAGAAGCAAATGTCTGATTTGCTGCCTTACATTCTCCCGCACTACCACTCTTTTTCGGAAGTTAATATGGAGGCAGAAAATAAAGTCAGTGATAGTGACGATTCTGACTACATAGACTAAATAAAAACAGTTTCAGAGGACATTTAGCTTAAGTCAGTTTTTTTTTGAAAATTACGTTTTATTTTTTTAAATTTCCTTACTTTTGTTTTAGGTTTCTTGTATTTGAATATGTAGGTATGTTATCGTTCAACAAAAAAAAGTACTTTGCATTTTTACAGATATTGTATTTTTTATGTCCAATTAAAATAAAACACCACTTATTTCACATTTGTTTTTTTGTGACTTACACAGATTGACTTCTGAGCCCTCCATGTAGTGGTCCATACTGCTCCACAAGCCTCAAGTCCCTACAAATGTTCCTCAAAAGTGTTTGGTCATCCTCAACGCCAAATTCTCGGACCTTAGACATAATTCTACGTTATAGTTGGTCTCCGTTTAGAGCAGACCATCCTTTGTCGTACACTTTTCGTGACAATAGTGCCCAAAATCTTCGATAGGGCGAGCCTGGGGTAAGGTGGGAGGGTTATCAATTTTCAGAACGTATGGAATATTCTGTTGTCTAAGCCAGTTTTGCGTTTGTCTCGCATAATGACATGATGTTAAGTCGGGCCAAAACTTTATTTCGTCAGTGGCATGATTCTCTTCAATAAATTTGGCCAATTTTGATAAACATTTGTCAATATAGCGCCTGCTATCTAGTGCCTCACCCCTAACATGACCAATACATGGCCTTGCAAAACTCTTTGAAGATATAGCACACCACACAAAAATTTTGTCGGCAAATTTTGCTTTTGCCTTGAACCTTACATTGTCTGGACATTCTTCTATGTTATCTATGTAAAATCCATCGTTTCCTTTTAGTCGGAGTTCTCCAAAGTAAAATACTTATCATGATCAATAATGATCGACTTGTTATTTGCAAAGTGTACGCGTCGAATATTTCGGCAGCATCGTGGTATTCTGGCCAGCTGATTAGGAGTATACTTGGGACATTTTTATCTTTTACGGTATACTTGACCACTTCTTTTTAAAATTCTGCAAAAAGTACTGCGAGAAGTAGTATTCGCTTTGGCTATTTTTAGTTGAGACACGCCGACTCTGTTTATTGTTCTTGTCACTATTCTACGGCACTGCTGAGGATTGAAATGACGTGGTCACTTATCGGCAGAATTTTGGCATGGAATTTCCTGATCACAATCTGCTATGGTCCGGTATATGGTACTCACCGATATATCTCGGTCACGAAAACTTTGAACAATTTCAACCTTAGACATTCAAATTTGTAAATACTTTTTCGGTTTTCCAATTTATACGACATTATGAGCCGAGAATACCCATCAAGGAGAAGCGACACTAGCTGTCGGTGCCTTTGATATCGGATGTACCTTTTTCACAGTATGACTTTGACTGATACACAACTTAGCACGCTGAGAAAACATGCCTATTTTCTACACTGAGCGAAATAGTTTGACAAATTATCTGAAATTATTGTTATAGTCCATGCGCAAATGTTACAATGTGATTTAATTACATTGAAGTAGTTAGGGTTAATAGCAATGCTGAAATTTCGGCACCAAAATATAATTCATTATGTAATAATTAATTATTTATTATAAAAGTAAAAGACGTTTATTATTTTATAATTTATCTTAAAAATTTGTTCAATATTTGGTTTATTTATTGTTAAAAATGTAATAAAAGCCCCATATTTAAATTAAATTACCTTTTCCTTAACTAAAAATAAAATTAAGGGTGCTAAAAAAATAGGTAACAATTAAAAAGACATTAAGTTTGAGAGGTTTAACTAAATATTTGCAATGTGTATATATTTTCAAAGCTTTTAGGTTTAAAAAGTACTTACCCATTTTTAGAATTTCTAGATTTATATTATATTAAAAGGACTTTCAAGTTTATCACTCATTTCTGTAAAAACAAGTGTTTTCTCGCCAAGTTCAACCAGATGTCATTTAAGGTTTATGTATTTAGAGTTAAATACCTGGCCTGGCTATTACCCAGACAATACAAATATGTCAATTGGACGTCCATTCGATATACAATTTTGGATGTCTAGACGTCCAAAAATGAGTTTTCTGGACTTCCGACATCCAATGGACGTCCAGTGAAGTATACAAATGGCACACTTTTGACCATTCAGAGGACGTCCAATTCTGGAATATATTTGGACGTCGAATACTGGACATTCAAAAAACGTCCAGGATTATATTTCCATTGAGACCACATCCCCACTTTTTTACAGAATCGCAACTCACCACACACTATTTTATATTATTAATAATTTGTTTATTATTTTCACAAATCGCTATACACCATTTATTTATTTTTTATTAAAAATCGCTTGACCTGAGCAGGAATCGAACTCACGACACATCCATTATCGTTTTACGCTTTTAATCGCTAGACGAGCTCGACCAAGGAACCACTTGAAAACTTTTTACTAGATAGAGTTATAATTGAATAAGATTTCAAACTTCCGCTGATAGTATGAAATGCTAGATTCAATTTGTCA
>OV651820.1:22547147-22712128 GCA_927349885.1 Psylliodes chrysocephalus
CTTTGCATTTTTACTGATATTGTATTTTTTTATGTCCAATTAAAATAAAACACCACTTATTTCACATTTGTTTTTTTGTGACTTACACAGATTGACTTCTGAGCCCTCCATGTAGTGGTCCATGCTGCTCCACAAGCCTCAAGTCCCTACAAATGTTCCTCAAAATTGTTTGGGCATCTTCAACGTCAAATTCTCGAGCCTTAGACATAATTCTACGTTATAGTTGGTCTCCGTTTTGAGCAGACCATCCTTTGTCGTACACTTTTCGTGACAATAGTGCCAAAAAATCTTCGATAGGGCGAGCCTGGGGTAATGTGGGAGGGTTATCAATTTTCAGAACGTATGGAATATTCTGTTGTCTAAGCCAGTTTTGCGTTTGTCTCGCATAATGACATGATGTTAAGTCGGGCCAAAACTTTATTTCGTCAGTGGCATGATTCTCTTCAATAAATTTGGCCAATTTTGATAAACATTTGTCAATATAGCGCCTGCTATCTAGTGCCTCACCCCTAACATGACCAATACATGGCCTTGCAAAACTCTTTGAAGATATAGCACACCACACAAAAATTTTGTCGGCAAATTTTGCTTTTGCCTTGAACCTTACATTGTCTGGACATTCTTCTATGTTATCTATGTAAAATCCATCGTTTCCTTTTAGTCGGAGTTCTCCAAAGTAAAATACTTATCATGATCAATAATGATCGACTTGTTATTTGCAAAGTGTACGCGTCGAATATTTCGGCAGCATCGTGGTATTCTGGCCAGCTGATTAGGAGTATACTTGGGACATTTTTATCTTTTACGGTATACTTGACCACTTCTTTTTAAAATTCTGCAAAAAGTACTGCGAGAAGTAGTATTCGCTTTGGCTATTTTTAGTTGAGACACGCCGACTCTGTTTATTGTTCTTGTCACTATTCTACGGCACTGCTGAGGATTGAAATGACGTGGTCACTTATCGGCAGAATTTTGGCATGGAATTTCCTGATCACAATCTGCTATGGTCCGGTATATGGTAATCACCGATATATCTCGGTCACGAAAACTTTGAACAATTTCAACCTTAGACATTCAAATTTGTAAATACTTTTTCGGTGTTCCAATTTATACGAGATTATGAGCCGAGAATACCGATCAAGGAGAAGCGACAGTAGCTGTCGGTGCCTTTGATATTGGATGTACCTTTTTCACAGTATGACTTTGACTGATACACAACTTAGCACGCTGAGAAAACATGCTTATTTTCTACACTGAGCGAAATAGTTTGGCAAATTATCTGAAATTATTGTTATAGTCCATGCGCAAATGTTACAATGTGATTTAATTACATTGAAGTAGTTAGGGTTAGTAGCAATGCTGAAATTTCGGCACCAAAATATAATTCATTATGTAATAATTAATTATTTATTATAATAGTAAAAGACGTTTATTATTTTATAATTTATCTTAAAAATTTGTTCAATATTTGGTTTATTTATTGTTAAAAATGTAATAAAAGCCCCATATTTAAATTAAATTACCTTTTCCTTAACTAAAAATAAAATTAAGGGTGTTAAAAAAATAGGTAACAATTAAAAAGACATTAAGTATGAAAGGTTTAACTAAATATTTGCAATGTGCATATATTTTCAAAGCTTTTAGGTTTAAAAAGTACTTACACATTTTTAGAATTTCTAGATTTATAATATATTAAAAGGACTTTCAAGTTTATCACTCATTTCTGTAAAAACAAGTGTTTTCTCGCCAAGTTCAACCAGATGTCATTTAAGGTTTATGTATTTAGAGTTAAATACCAGGCCTGGCTATTACCCAGACAATACAAATATGTCCATTGGACGTCCATTCGATATACAATTTTGGATGTCTAGACGTCCAAAAATGAGTTTTCTGGACTTCCGACATCCAATGGACGTCCAGTGAAGTATACAAATGGCACACTTTTGACCATTCAGAGGACGTCCAATTCTGGAATATATTTGGACGTCGAATACTGGACATTCAAAAAACGTCCAGGATTATATTTCCATTGAGACCACATCCCCACTTTTTTACAGAATCGCAACTCACCACACACTATTTTATATTATTAATAATTTGTTTATTATTTTCGCAAATCGCTATACACCATTTATTTATTTTTTATTAAAAATCGCTTGACCTGAGCAGGAATCGAACTCACGACACATCCATTATCGTTTTACGCTTTTAATCGCTAGACGAGCTCGACCAAGGAACCACTTAAAAACTTTTTACTAGATAGAGTTATAATTGAATAAGATTTCAAACTTCCGCTGATAGTATGAAATGCTAGATTCAATTTGTCAATTTTTAATGACCAGTTATATTAAAAAAAAGAAGTATATATAGATGGGTATTATCTGGTAGGCTTAATAAATAATGACCTAAGATGAACGTCCACTGGACGTCAAAATACTATTGAACTTAAAATTAAGTCCAAAAACAGACGTTCTCTGGGTATCGATATTCAGCTGTCAATTTAATTAGCATAAACGGACGTACACTGGATGCCCGGATATGGACGTCCTAGTCCTGACCCTCAAATAGATTAAAAGTGGACGTCCATTGGTCTATGTGTGCATAGACGAATTTTTAGAAATAGTACTTATTTAAGTATGCATCAATATTTCCAAAATTAACTCCAGCATGATTCATTCTATAAATGTAAATATGAATGGGCAAAACATCTTTATATTGACATAATTGTAACTTACAATTTAGCCATAATAAAGGGATTTTGCTTACTTTGACCAATCCTAATTGAAATATGCGAATTTATTATATTTTTTTAAATATAATTTCAAAATAAAATGAAGAAAATCTGCAGTTCATTGTTTATTAAATTTATTTAAAACAAGAAAAACATATATTTCACAAAATACAATACCTACATGTGAAAAATAAAATGTCAAAAATGATTAAATCATTATACTTAATATTTATGCATGTGATAAAATTCTTAGTTTCCTAATAACTTTTTTGGCACATTTTATATCTGTATTACCTAAGTGTGTAAAAATCTTCATCTTATTACTACACAAAACAAACACCAAAAAATATTACTTAACATTGCTCACGTACTAAACACAACTTGGACTGACTTTGACAGATAACACAACTTATTTTTGCACATGCGCGTTACAAAACGGTACACTGAAAACACCAAGCTGTCGCTTCTCCTTTATCGGTATGGTCGGATTATGAGTGAAAAAAAAGTTGTCTATAAATGTCAAATTGAACCTTAAAAACCAAACAAACTTTTGTTTCCATAGCCATCTTGTGATATCATACAAGCATCCCACAATGAGCCTTAAAACTTTTTTGCAAAACTAACTGTGCCATCATAGGCTACTTTCCCCTAGTAGTATGAATACAATATAAACCCAACTTCGACGACTGTGCGAGTCAATATTTTAAAAAAGACTGCTATACCGTTAAAATCTTCTTGGGCAATTGCATAGCCGCTATCAATCACGTTTTCTTCTTTGCTCACTTTGCCCTTTTTTGCTTCCATAATCAACTGTATCAAATCCGGACGATAGATGTTTTTCTCTTTTCTCGTTTTAATGGTATCTTCAACCAAGTTAGTGAAAAACGTCCTCATTCGATGGTTGTAAACTTTTATTTGCAAAAACTGTAAAATGATGGTTAATGTTATGAATTAAAGGTTATATTCTATATAGTGATTTTATGATAAATGCTGTATAAAAGTAATAGCCTTATAAAGCAAACAAGAACCCAGCATTTAATTAGTACAGGAATGGAGCTGTTTTAGATTTTAGAAATTCTTTGCAAATAGATAGAAATGAGAAACAAAGGAAAAAATATATGAACGCAATGAATAAGTATTAAGTATAATTAAAATAAGTTATAAAAGTAATTTTAATATCGTGCGGATGCCATCACAAATAGAGTTTACTGATTTTCTTATCGATCCCATCATCAGATTTTAACCAAATGTATATGGGACCACCCCCGAAGTACTACCTTTCTAACAACAAAGAATCATAGAAATGGGACAAAGTGGTAAAGAATTATCGCTGAATATACACAAAAAAATATACCAACATACTGAGAACAAAAGATCAAAAGAACAAGAGTTAACCCTAAATCATTTTAACAAAAATATAATACCATCTATAAATTGACACATTTTAACAATTTATAACTCGAAAACGGAAAAAGATATCGAGATGCAGTTTTCACTAGACCTTTTACATTTAATTCAAGTTTTTCTTGACATTGTTGTCACATGTAATTTTCTTCTGGAAAGTGCCGAAAAAAAAACGAACTTTTTTGAATCAAAATTGTGAGCTTATATTAAATAGAACACCCTATAATTTTTAACATCCTCGGAAAGACCATTTCTTTCCCTTTCCAAAAATGTATTCATTGTAAGCATTTATTCAATTTTTTTGGGAAAAATTTACTTTTTTATGAAACCATGTCGATAACTTCTAAACGTAAAGTATCACAATTTAAAAGCCTTTAACTCGATAATGTGACAATTTATTGATAAGAGGTTTTGACTAAAATTCTGGGAAATGTTTAATTTTTTTATAAAATAGTTGTAAAGTCTCAAATGTCTAAAATTTTCGTAAAAGATTACTTTTACCAATTCAGATTAAGGGCTTATGATGAATAAAATTCTTCGTATTTGTAACGTTTATTTGCAAGCCTTTATCCATAAATCATCATTTAAAAGAATGTCTTAAGCGTTTTCAATATGTACCTATATCTGTTTTTTTTTGTCTATTTAATATTCCTCTTTTTGTAAATTACTCAGCTTTGGATAGAATATGAATGAGTCAATAAATGATACTACTAATTTATCAAGGGTGCTATGTAAAACAAATCGAGTTGACAGAAGTCTATATTTGTATTAATTAGTGCAAGAGAAAGCAGGTATTAAAAAATGTTTACCAAAAGTGAAAAAGCCCGGTGCGTTTTACTTTATATTGAAAGTAGATCAATTACACATACACAAAAAAGATTTAGAAATATGTTTGAAAAAAATTCGCCAACCAGAAATTCTATTTGAAACTGGGTAAGTCAGTTTAAAGAAACGGGAACATTAGATAGAAAAAAAAAGACAAATTGAAAACGCTCAAGATATTATTTTAAATGATGTTATACAGATAAGGGAAATTTTAGCAAAAACAATAATAAAATATCTATTAGAAAAATTGCCCAATCCATACATATGTCAAAGAGTAAGGTGCATAAAATTTTAAAAGTAATCAAGTTTAAAGCATATAAGGTTCAGACTTTTCATAAAATTGAAAATCATGCATTTGAAAAGAGAGTTTTTATGTGTGAGACGTTATTAGATTTATTTAGACATCAACCAAATGTAAATCTAATAATGTCAGATGAAGCAACGTTTCATTTAAGTGGACGCGTAAACAAACACAATTGTAGGATTTGGGGTGACGAAAATCCTAGAGCTTTCAACGAGTTTGAAAGAGATGCTCCCAAGGTAAATGTATGGTGTGGTGTGTCTAAAACCAAAATTTATGGACCATGGAAACAGTATATGGAAACAATTACACGGATATGCTAGAACTATTCTTTTATCCTCAACTAGAACAAGAAGAAATACTAAATACTGTATATTTCCAGCAAGATGGTGCTCCACCGCATTACTCTCTTGTAGCCAGGAATTCTTTGAACTCAACCTTTGGAGATAAATGGATAGGTCGGGGCGCTCCCATCGAATGGGCTCCATATTCTCCGGATTTAACTATACCAGATTTTTTTATATGGGGATATGTTGAGGAAAGATGCTACGGTCCAACACCTACAAACTTAACTGAACTGAGGAATAATATAATTCATGTGTTTAATACAATTACCCCAGAAATGTTGCAAAATGCATTTACAAATTTTTTAATGCGTCTGCATACATGTATTGAACAAAATGGAGGCCATATTCAACAATTAATTTATCAATGTTTTAGTACATATTTTTTGTATTCAATAAAAATTCAGATAGGTACCAACATGGTGGGACACCACTTACGCCATAAAAATCCGTGTGGTATGAGGTGCTCCCCTCTGTCTTTATAAGTAAAATATCATTACTTGATATTATTCTGAAATTTATACCTAAGGGAAAAACAGTATCTTATCAATGATCGTTCGATGTAAAACGTCAATTTATATTTCGATATGTGCCACTAAAATGTAATAGACACCGTTAACATTGATTTAATTACCTAAAATTAAAACCTATTGAAGCAAAAATTATAAAAAACTGACTTTTTTTAAAAGGCGAAGAAATAAACTATCTAATGACTATGAGAGATACGAAATGTTTCATTCGCCATAAGACCTTAATCTGAATTTAATTTTTGTTTACGAAAACTTTACAAGTTTAAGACTTGGCAACTATGTCAGAAAAAAATTTAAACATTTCCAAGAATTTTGTTGAAAACCTTTTATCAATACATTGCCTTACTCCCAAATTATAAGTTAATTAATTATGATACTTTACGTTTGGAAGTTATTGACATGGTTGCATAAAAAAGTGAATGTTTCTCTAAAAAATAAAGTAAATGCTTACAATGTATACATTTTTGGAAAGGGGAAGAAATGGTCTTTCCGAAGATGTTAAAAATTATAGGGTGTTCTATTTAAAATAAACTCAAAATTTTGGTTAAAAAAAGTTCATTTTTTTTTCGGCACTTTCCAGAAAAAAATTACATGTGGCAACAATGTCAAGAAAAACTTGAAGTAAATGTAGAAGGTCTACTGAAAACTGAATCTCGATATCTTTTTTAATTCTCGAGTTATAAGTTAAAATGTGTCAATTTATAGATGTGTTGCAATTTGAACATTCACAGTGATCATTTTACTACTTTTTTTGTTAACCTGTGTAGCTAATTGAAATGGTAAGACCCATTCATCTTGAATATAGTACTCCTTTTCTTCTGTGTATTAAAAAAAAAAGAAAGACAAAGTGAGTGTTTGGTCACCAGAAAAGAGACCAGTAAAAAAATCATAGAGGTGGGATATTAAAGGAGATGCTACGTTCATTTAAACGTGTATTCTAAAAATTACATCGGTGAACGGGGTTAAGTTGACATAAAAGGAGTATTAATATGGCTAACTTTTCTTCAGTCTGGATAGAACGTCCTAATTTATACTTTTAGAATGATTTTGACTCACTTTGAATCACTTGAATCAATATAAAACAAATGTCATTGGTATGAAATTAATTTATTGTCCTGTCAACATGCTCAGAAATTGTTCCTACAACAGTTTTTTTCTATTAATGAAGATTTCTAACAATTTCCTAACGGCCAGGTACTAGCCTTTACAAAAATATCCTGTCTCACTCTATATAATAAATAAAGGAAGAAATTTTAAATATTGTAACGATTATTTAATTTGAAAAATAGTTTATTTATTTAAAACAGTTTATTTATAATTTATTTACACTACGTACTAATTAATGTATTTAATACTTAAGCACTATTTATATTTCTAATTTATTTAACACATTTACTTGTACTAATTTATTTAACAGATTTACTTATACTAATTTATTTAACACATTTACTTATATTAATTTATATCACATTTACTTTATCGATTTTCTTACTGACTCAACTTCGATTGACTGACTTCCTGTGCAACATAGCCCATTTATATAAATTTGGTGGAGGCGCTAGATTATTCTAGTTCTCACCATTAGACAGGCGTCTCCGACAATTTCTCGAATTTGCTTCTATAAAGGGTTCTAGTACATTCCCGAATGAATGATTCACACCGGCTGTCTGTGACCAGAGGCGTTTCTATAGTTGGATAAAGAGGGTTTATCCTCTTCATCAAATATTCCTGGTTATAAAGACAAGTAGAGTCGTAAAAATGCTTAAACAAGGCAGAGGCACCCAACGGACTAGAGCATGACCATATTGCTAGGAAATGCCTCACATTACAATAGACTGAATACAGATACAATATTTTTTTATTGTATCCATTATCATATTTGATATTTTCCATTTATTTAGGTATAATCTTTTAATACTTACTTATAACAATTAATTAGGAGATTCCAAAATGCTGCTTTAAAGCAAAATAAAAAATATAATACCACCAAAATCAAAATATCTATAGTCTTGTTTTGGAAAAGCCTTTTAATTTCCATGAAGTATTTATGAGTAGAGTATAATTTTTACAAGAAGAGTTAAAAATTGTTAGATAATACCCAGTAAATAATTAGGTATTTTATTATTTTGGAAGAACATTTCGAAAGTAAATCAAATTGATGATTAGGAATGCTTGGAACTGTATTTTGTAGGTAACCAAAAACGTCTGTTTACAAAAGGTATCCATTTTAACTTCGCTCTAGATCACGTGGAATACTACAATTGTGTTTATTATGGACATAAACGTATGCTAATTGAGCATGATCTTATTACTGTTAACCATTTAGTCTAATTCTGAAAACTATATCAAGATTTATTTTATTACCTCTCTGTACTGTGTTTATACTAACCTATGAAATGTTATTTTTGAGATTTTCTTTTTATTCACACCATCTCTACTAGGGCAGTTGTGCTTGATAGCTAACATGATATTATACAGGGTGTTTAATTGGTAAATGGGCATATGTTAACGGTGTATAGGGGTCACCTAAGTGGTTTTATCAGTTTTGCCGATTTATTTCTAGGCTCATAATTTTTGAAACACACATATTCGAAAAGAGCAGAAAAAAATTAAGTTAAACCAAGTGGTTTTGTCAAATCTAAATGTTTCGATAAAAAGATGAAACAAAATAAAAGATATATTTTTTTCCTAATTCAGTATTTACTTTTTGAGTTTAAATTCATAATATCATTAACCTTGTTGATTCTTTTAATTTTTGGATCGCAATCATTAAAGAAAAAAACGAAACGACAGGTCTGTATTGAGCATAAAATTATTAACAATCTAATTTCAATTACATCTTAAATGTCCTGTACTTGTAACGACAGTGTGGTAATATTTGCTAAAAGTGTAAATTGTATACATAAAAAAAGTTGAAAACACTCATATTTCGAAAAAAAAAGCACAATTTTGCTTTGAGACACATTCACGGGATAATCATTACAAAATATTATTTATTATAAGAAGAGAACTAAAAATAAATAATAAATACTTATATACAAAATTCTTAATAATACAACGAAAATGAAAAAAAAAAACAATAAAAGAAATAACTATAACAGTTGCTCAAAGTGGCCACCATTTTGTTTAATACATTTCTGAGCTCTTTTAGTGAGATTTCGTATTGCTCTAGTAAGCATAGCGGAATTATTTCTCAATTCTTCGTAGGTATCCTCGATTCTTTGAAGAAGTTACTGTCTAGTGTTTACATCAGATAAATACACTTTCGACTGTAAATAACCCTAAACATGATAATCGATTGAGTTAAAGTCAGGTTCTCTTGAAGGTCAGTTATGAAGTGAAGCCCCATCATGTTGAAAGTACATTTCTCCAATGTCAACTAGAAAGAAATCGGCAAAATTTATCAAACACCCTGTATCTCGGTTATAAAGGGCAACAGACCCATGAAGTATGACTGGTGTGAACTTAGCAGACCAAACTTGGCAGCCAAAATGGCGAAGGAACCCGAATGAACAGTGGCGTCGGTCCCAGGTTAATAAATATTATTAAATAAATATTGCGGCAATTATTAAATAAAAAGTAGAGGCAAGAACATTTTAAACAAATATAAACCATAAAATAGATATTAAACAAGATTTAAGAAAATTAAGAGAAGTTAAAAATTGGTCTTTTTAATATTTTGATATATCGCAGCCAACAAACAATCTTAAATAAGTCCAAAACAAGACATACTATTAAGTTGATATTTTAACACGATTTAATCTATTCATAAACCTCACTAACAAAGTTACTGTCAAATATTAAAAGAATATAAAAAAACTGTAAAAATAAAACGTCTGCCAACAATCAATCTACAATAACTCCATAACTAGATATACTATCAATTTCATATTTTTAAAGAAATAAGTCTATACATATGTATATATAATAGTGGTACTGTTAATTCATCGAAAGCCGTCAAAGAGTAGGAAAAAATAAAAAAAATATAAAAAAACTCTAAAGATAAAAAGTCTGCTAACAAATTATCTACAATAACTCCATAACTAGAAATACTATCAAGTTCATATTTTAAAAAAAATAAGTCTATACATATCTTTATGTAATAGTGGTACTGTCAATTCATCGCAAGCCGTCAAAGAGTAGGAAAAAATTAAAAGAATATAAAAAAACTCTGAAGATAAAAAGTCTGCTAACAAATTATCTACAATAACTCCATAACTAGACATACTATCAAGTTCATATTTAAAAAAAAAATAAGTCAAAAAATAAGTCAAAGGGTAGGACAAAATGAAAAAATAAAAAAAAACTCTAAAGATAAAAAGTCTGCTAACAAATTATCTACAATACCCCCATAATTGACAGGGCCGCCGAGAGCCAGGCCGGGCCCCAGGACAATTCTCTAGATCGGGCCCCGTGGCAAAAAATTCTTAACCAAAAACTGTTCATCTTCGACTGAAATAGAATTTTCTAAAAAAAAAGGTCCTCACATCAAAAAAAAGGTCCAAAACTAATCTCCCTTTCAATTACTTCTTCTGAAAAAAACTTCACTACGCTAAAACTTTTCCTCTACTTGTATTTAATTTTAATTTAAACTTCACTTCCCTCCCTCATCTTGTGTGTCGAGATGTAAAGACTTATTTTTTATCTAGTAATGGAGGTATTGCAGATAGTTTGTTGGCAGACGTTTTATTTTTACAATATATTCTTTTAATTTTTTCCTACTTTTTAACGGCTTGCGATGAATTGACAGTACCATTATTATATACAGATATGTAAAGACTTATTCTTTTTAAAATATGAACTTGATAGTATGTCTAGTTATGAAGTTATTGTAGATAGTTTGTTGGCAGACGCTTTATTTTTACAGTTTTTTTTAAATATTCCTTTATTTTTTTCCTACTTTTTCACGACTTGCGACACATTGACAATAACGTTGTTAGTGAGGCTTATGAATGGATTAAATCGTGATAAAATATCAACTTGATAATATGTCTTGTTTTGGACTTATTTAAGATTGTTTGTTGGCCGCGATATATCAAAATCTTAAAAAGACCAATTTTTCATTTCTCTTGAATACAAATTTTCTTAAATCTGGTTTAATATCTATTTCATGGTTTATATTTGTTTAAAATGATCTTGCTTCTACTTTTTATTTAATACTTACCGCAATATTTATTTAATAAAATTTATTAACCTGGAACCGACGCCACTGTTCATTCGGGCTCCTTCGCCATTTTGGCTGCCAAGTTTGGTCTGCTAGGTTCACACCAGTTGAAGTATGGGTTTTTGAACCACCTAGGTGACCACTATACGTCGTTAACATATGCCCATTTACCAAGGAAACAACCTGTATTATAGAAATGAAGAATAATAATTAATTGTTATTACAAATAAATTAATATTAATTTTTATATTGTAATGATGATACTATTTATAATGTAGTCAAATTAGTTATAACTAAATTTATAGAATAAGAAATACATCATAAACATAGTCAGCCGCAGTAAAAACTAAGAACAACACCAAAAAATTAAACTTATAAAATTTATAAACTTATACCAGACCTTAGTAATATAACTTCAAACATGAACGGATCCCCAAAAATATCCTAAAAAGGGTTCAAAGACAACGGTTTTATTTCGAGAGAAACCGGACTATAACCCAGTTATCATCCCGTTCTTCTAGTATCCACCTTCTGGTCCATCCGACGTTCGGCGCTGTCTGTTTCGCCCGAAATTCTTGGCCCCTCAAGGACCCGTTGATGTCCGGTTATCGTGCTCGAACCCTCATCTTTGACTCTCCCGCTCTATGACGCTGATTGAATTGTATTGCCCCTTAGGGAGATCATCCGTTGCAGAGGCAATAGACAGACGGGCAAACTCTCGGGGTCATATTATGTGTCATGGGATAGATATGATAGGAATACGAACGTTGAATGTTGTATCGGGCCAAAAAGGGCACTGGAAACTGAAAATAGCCGCTTTGATCTCGAGCTGATCGGTGACATGCTAACTGCAGGTGCATTGATTTGTGCGCTAACAATTGCGGTTGAAATGTAATTATATAAGGCGCCTCGGGATTAATATTTTTCCGAAAGCGTTTACAAAATTATTAACGTTGAAATAGAAATACTGATTTAACATTTAATAAATTGATTTATACTGAAGTTAAATTACCACTTAAATTTGACGGTTTTTTTATGTTCTCTAACCAAATCGAAATACAAAAAATGGGCTTAATGGTTACTAAATCCCTGACTAAAAAACATTGTAAGATAAGAGTGTAGCGTAATTTCGCAGAGAAATATACAGCAGGCTCTGAGTGCATTCTCGAGATTAAAAAATTGACATAGAACCAGATGAGACAATATTCGTTTGGTAAAGTTGTAACAGAACTTGACACGTTGGGCGCCAATTTGTAATAGATTACGTTACCTTGTGATAAAATGTTAATTCCAAAACGCTTATAAGAGATTTTGACTAGCTCAGAGAAATTTAACACTAAACATTACTTACCTTTAAAAATTAAAAAAGAAATGAGCACATTGACCATAGTTTTCTCAGTCGTGAATTCGGCTTTTCTAATAGATAACAATTTTCTAGGAGAGTTGGGCACCAATAATTCTCTTTTTTTATTTTTTGAAAGCTAGTGAGAATTATAAACTCTAGCTTTATCAAAAAGAAATTAATAAAAACTTATATAAAATTTAATTTGAGTAAAAGGGAATTGTAACCTTAAAAAAAAAAGATTCAACATATATACTTATAAAAATTAATTAGTTTATTCAAATAAAAAAGAAAATGTTCAGGAACAAGTCAATATTAAAGTTTATCAGGTAAATTAACTTTTATATCGTCATTAATAAAACTAGCCACTATTAGTTACCACATTTGATTTTGGCTGGCAACTTCCTTAGGATGCAGTCGAAAATTCAACTACTCGGGAACGAACACCAAATCTCGCATTTCCCATGATTCTGCTACTCGAGCATGAACAGCATAACTCGTTCTATCGTTCTCGTTCTCACGTGTAACTTTTAGCTTTTAACTTGTGACTTTCAACTGTTAGCTTTCAGCGATTAGCTTTAACTGTTAGTTTTCAACTGTTAGTTTTCAACGGTTAGCTTTCAACTGTTAGCTTTTAACTGCTCCTATTCGTTTTCTAAACAAAAATATATTCTGTTTTTCACGTGGCTCTTGTATGAGATATAAATTAAATTTGAAACATCTACTTTTTAAAATTAAATCAAGATACAATAAAAACTAATTACTATAAACATTGTGCAATTCCCGCAACCAGAATGAATTATAAAAACATATTTAGAAAAATTTAACTTTACTTTCAAAAAAAACTAATAACTAACAACAGGTTGGAATATTATTTCTAGCAAGATATTTTTACAATGACATTATACTTTTTTTTCTTGCCACTTTTACAGCCAAACACTACCAGATACTAGGTGATAGTAATCATAAATGAAATTTTAAAATCTAATAGCGAAATCGTTTGATTTACTGTACTCTCACTTCACGAAATTTCCCTTTCTTTGGAATATTGCGTGCGGCGATAATTGAATTTAAATTAATCGAAAACTATTTACACAGGATGTCACACAATTAAAATAACATTTTAAACTGGAATTTTAAAATGTTACAAAGTAAAACATACATACACTCACTTGCACGTTTTACACATTTGGCCAACAATGAATACGGTTTAATAGAGTACCCTGTAGAGTTGTAATCAAGAAATGTCTTCTAAATTGAACATATTTTCACAGGGGCGGTTTCTCCATTAGTTCATTTATGCAGTGAACACCCAGTTAAATTTTCCAAAAACACATTATTTTAAAAATAACATAAATAATATAAAAAAATTCATTCAGTTTTAATATTTTTATTATTTTCATACATGATAATCTCAATCTTTTGGTACGCCACTGCGCTCTGGTTCGTCGCGTTTTTGTCGTTTCACAAAGCTGATTAAGCACCATAATGATTAAAGGTTTCCTCAAATGCCTGTAGTTAAAAAGGGAGGTCAATAGATCCGTGAAACCAGGTGAAACAAACAATGTGACTACATAAAACCACGCTATTTTGTGAATCGCACATAATCAAGACGTGACGTCACAAAGTAGGGCGGGCATACGAATCTTTCCAATCATTGATATAGAATAAAGAGGACATGCTATGACGATACTAAGTGTCCACACTTGCATTACACTTTTACGTCATATGTCCAACTCGAGCTAATGGAGCTAGTCAGTTTTGGTGAGAATAAATGCCAATTTTTTTAAATAGCGTGATTTACATGATATGAAAGCAATTTGATACCGTCAAATATAAAATTATTAACCAAAAGTGCGTTTTACTTGTAATATCGCAAAATGGTGTTTATGTTGTCTCTACTTCATTCTATTCTATCTGATTCTATATCGATATTTCAAATCAAACTACATTTATAAATCCCCATAAGACAATTTGAATTGTATTAGTTTAAAAATTGTGTTCAAATAAAAGTGCGACTTTAATAAATCGGAAGAATGTGTATCAATTCAACGATCGTTACCGAAATACGTCTCCAACTTAAAACATTTACTATTATTTTAAAGCATAAAAGTATTTTCTAGGTTATGTTTTTTATTTGCAAATTTTAAACAAACAATAAATATTTAGTTTTACGACTGTAATTTATATTTGTTTTTTGTTCCAGTGTCTATGACTACTTTAGTATAGTCATGTGGTTTGTACCCAACTGAAAGTACTATGCAGTAAGCAAAAAATTTGTTTGTAAACGAAGTTTCAAAATACAATGTCATCACAGAGATAAAATTTAATTAAATCCGAGATCCGAGTGTTTCAGGTAAACTATAGTAACTTTATTATGTTGACTTTTATTTAAAACAGACTCTTATTGGAAAATCATCCAATTTAAGCGATGACTGGGTTCCATCAAGAAATGGGCTCTGATGGCAATGATATAACGTACCTAACTTTAAAGATATCTTAAATTGCAGTTGTCATCCAAGAAAGATCATTGTTCATAGTACCAGAACATATTTCAAAAGTATGTCAATTTTATTATATGTTTTATATGAACCAGGATAATTTCTTGACCGTAGTACAGTTTTATATGAATAATTGTTTTATTTTGTAGGTTGTTCCTAATGAATTTAAAATTATAGAAATATGCAGTATCTATCAATGCTAGAGGAATTGATAAACAGTGTGAGTGTGGCCTAAATTAATTCAAGAAACTAAATAGTTGTGTCTATGTTAGGTATGTACCTATATTAAGAAGACTAAATTAAATATTTACCAATATAAGTACCTGGAAGATAAATTGAACTATGTCGACATAGTGCAGTTTTTTTGTATTAGTGATGTCACAATATGAGTTGACCAAAATAAGTATAGCACTATGTTCAATAAACTTACGAGTTATATTATATTTTTAATTAAAAATTAACCAATTAAGTATTTGCAACGTTTAAAACTTTTTAAATAATATGAAACTAGTCTATAAACATACACAATATGTCATTTAACAAATTCAACATTTTTGTTCAAGAACTGAATCATAAAGACTTCTTACAGCTTATGATGAATTTATAAATATATAAACTAAATACCTCGGAAAGTAAGAAATTAAATAATATAGGTATATGCATAAACACAAAAAGAATAATAAATCCATCAATAAATGGCACGGTACCAAGGTGAAGGACAACAAGCGCAAAATGTGAAGTAGAATATTACATAATCCGTAAAAAAATAATTTTCACCTTTTTACAATACAACAGTATGCCATACAAGAAAATTGATAAATTAATATGAACGTATATACTATATACATACTCGTACCTATTTATAAACAATAACTTTCAATATTGAAACAAAATATACTTGAATCCATTCTGAAAAATTGATCTTAAGATAAACTCTAGGTTGTTCTAAGAAATATGGTAATTCTAAATAGTCAACCTCCAGAGGAATTATATACATATACTCGTCTATTGAGAAAGTTAATTACAGTCGTTAGGCCAATCAACGAAGAGAAATTTGTCAATAAATACAGCCAATTTTCAAGAAATAACAAAAACTTATACACTAACGAACGTTTACCTTTTTTTTGTTCACTTAGGGTCGGTCTTTTCACTTCAGATAAATTTTCAGATAATTAACTAACGGATATCTATCCGAGAGTTACTAACTGATAACTGACAGATAATTAAGTTCTGTCTTTTCACGAGAAATAATTTGTAGTTTTTAACGTTATGTGGTCATGTAGTTACCTCTTTATCCATCAGTCAAGTACTTTATCAGAAATTTAATGTGTAAAATAAGTTATCTTTTAGAGATTAGTTTTATTGAGAAGTGAAAAGATAACTTTTTAAGTAATCTGGGAGATAAAAATTACCTGATAATTTATCTGAAAATGAAAAGATCAACCCTTAGAAGAAGGTAAGTCAAATTTACTATTAAGAATTCTAAACGGTCATATGTGCACGTTACATCCAGAGCAGAACTACTTATCGGAATGACCGTTTTATAGGGTCTTCAGCACTAAAAAATCGTCACTCTACTATTGCAGAGATTAGAAATATCCTTGAACATATCAGGAACGTAAATGTTAGTGAACAAACCAATAGAAGACGGTTTGAATGAAGATAGTCTGAGATCTCGAAAACATGCTACAGGAACCAAATTTTTCAAGGAACATCGAGTAGCCAGATTAAAATTCGCTAAGGAAAATAAATCCAAATTTTGCCTACGATCCTGGGATAGTCGCGAAAGAGCCTGGAAAAAAAGTTAAAAAATATTCCGAATGCACTTTTAGCCTTAGAGTAAGTTTTTAAGGTGGTTCAATTATGGTGTGAGCTGGAATATCTTCGGAGACGCTTACAAAATTGTATATGATCCCTAAGGGATTTGTTTTGTGATTGCAGATAGGTATCTAAATCAGATACTGCAAGAATATGTTGCTCCATATACGCATCATTTATTGGAGACATCTTTATACTGATGCATGGCCTCGTGCCGCCTGTTACGGAATATTAAAAAAGTTGTCATTTTTCAACTGGTGTACAGTCTCGATCTAAATCCCATCGAGCATATTAGGGATATGCTTTGTAGAAAGATTCGAAGGCTTGGATAAGCTCAAAGTAGTTTTTTTAGAGAAATGGGAACCAATTGTACAGAATGAAGTTTTCGACATACTTATTATATGCCTAGAAGAATGAATACAATTACACAGGCTTGTGGATGTAATACAAAGTATTAATTAGTAATTATTAGTGGCCTATATTCTGTCATTTTGAAATCCCAATATTTTTGTTACGAGCCGCCACTGAACTAAAGGTTGAGTTTGGTTAGGTTAGGTTAAAAATGAGTGAGATAATCTCATCGCCTTCCACTGCGACACAAATGGATCTATTGTGGCTGATATTTAACTTATAGTTCAGCGTACAAGCCACATATTTTGATGAAAAATATGGTTGAATTGGGCGAGGCCTGTTTAAAACCTGTCGGGTGAATCCAAATATCTGGAACCCTCTTTTTTTTTTAGGGGAAAATGCATTTACGAACCACCTGCTCGATCACCCATCTCACCCTACTACCATTGCTGGCTTTCGCCATGCATTAGTAGATTCTTTACTGGCCTATTCTATCTAATCTGTCTTGCTTTTCCTTCTTCTTCCCTTCAACTATGATCCATTGACGTATTTTTCCATATTTGTTTTCGTCTGCAGTCATCGTTGCGATTACGTTTTCTGGATTTATGTCCTGTTATAGCTCTTGAACAGCTTAAACCTTAAACCTAGTACGCCAGAAGTACGTGTGTTTCGAGGTATCCTGCTGTCTGCAGTACCTACAACTGTCATCAGCGATTTTTTTATTTCTCTTAGTGTATGTTCCGAAAGATCCGTATCCCGTTAGCAACTGGGTACCTGTATCTGTAATGTGTGGAGGGTGGGTTACCCCCACGGCACATAGGCCTCATTAGGCCCATTGTGCATCCTCCTAAGATGATAGGCACCTCCTAGCTCGTCAGCCAGCCTACAGATTTAATGTAGTTGACAACGTCGCCAAGAGGTGCTTCTCTTATATCGGCTGGTGTTAGCCGATACTCGCCGAATACAAATCTTCTAATAAATGAGAGCATCGAGCAATCGTAAAGCATATGCTCGATGGTCTCATCTTCTTGTCCCCACCCCCTGCAGAGTGCGGATTCTGACAGCCCCATGATATGGAGATGCTTCCGTACTTGGCAATGACCAGTCAGAATGCCTGTGACCAGTCGCAGGTTCTGTCTAGTCATAGTATTTGTTTGCTGCAGTGTTGTCATGATAACTGAAGAGCTCCCTGGCAACTCTGTTTCATCCCACCTTTCCTTGAATTTCACAAGGGAATGTTCTTTAATTAGGTCTGTCACTACCGATTTTGTCAGGCCAATAGAAGCGCCAGGTGCAAAAAGTATTTGGTTGGCTGCTTTCTTGGCTAGGGAATCGGCAAGACGGTTACCTTTAGATGTGGCGTGACTTTTGATCCATCTTAAAGTGACCACATTGTTGATGGATACTTCGGCCAAAGATTCGTGACATTATAGTACTAACGCTGAATAAATTCGTGGACTGTTCAGAGTGAGTAGTGCTTGCCTGCTGTCTGTATAGATGAGCATGTTCCTTCCAGTGATATTGTTTCTGGTTATTTCTTTTGCTGCTATGAGAATCCTCGTTAGCTCTGTTTGAACTACACTGGCACTATTGCTCACAGCGCATTTTATGTTTAGGTAAGGATCTGGAGTATGTTCCACATCCTGAGCCTTGTTTTGTTTTAGAACCGTCAGTGTAGATATGAATCGTACCTGCCACTTTTGGCTTCTCTATTTGTTCTATTATAACTTTATATAGCTTATGGAAGATATATTTCGGTGAGATGGAGTCCATGTTCGCTTGAAGCAGTGGCAGCGTATCGAGCGCCTCCTGCCAAAAGTGACGTCTCGCCTCACCAGATCCTACATCAGGTTCTATTCCAACCGTGCGGAGGCGTGTCATTGTCGTCAGAGCAACCTCCTTGATGTAAATATCAAGGGGAGTGAGACTAAGAATGACTTCCATCGCTCTGGTCGGTGTTGTTTTTATGGCTCCTGTTATGTTGAGACATGCTGTTCTTTGAATTTGTTCTAGTTTACGGATAGCTGTTAATTTTTTTAGCAACTGGGTAAGATATTATTCCAATCTTCTTTATTTACAGTTTATCCATGTATCGAATTGTGGAATCTGCCTCTTGGTCCATTGCGCCTTTTCAGTTAGGTTGTCCCATTCTTACTGCCATTTGTCAATTGAATTATTCCTGGCTTCCTGTTTTTTCCTTGTCTTCCCTCAGCCTCAGCGGCTAACAAATAAATCGGTGGGGTGCCGGTGATTACCGCGAGTGTCTTTGCAAAGGTCGTCCTGTATGCACTGACTATTTTTAGTAATGCCCTTGTTTGGGATCTGATCAGCAGTTCTCTTTACCTACTTATTCTTAGGCTTTCTGCCCACACTAGGAGTATCGGTTGCATTAGTCCGTATAGCATGCTTGGTCCTCCAATGTTGTGCATCTTTTTTGACAGTATATTTGTTTTGTCGTCTGCCTTTTACAGAGTTCTTTTAATATGTTCTCCGAAAGATCTATTGTGGTCGAGTTATATTCCCAAGTACTTTAGTGTGGTATTATTATCTTACGGTTTTCGATTTTGAATTTAATTTGTTCCCTAAATCGTCGTTGGTTTATCTCTTTTAGTAATACTACATCCGTCTTATGGTAAGCTAGTTTGAGCATATTTCTCGTCATTCACACTATGACCATCGCTATAGATCCATTAGCCTCATTCATTAATCCATCTTTGTTATTTGCACTTATTATCAAGGCTAGATCATCTGCTAATGCAATGTTAGCGCAGTCTTTTGGCAGTTGTAAGTAGAGAACTTCATCATACAAGATATTCCACATTGTATGTCCCTGTGGGACTCCAGCCAAAGATCTGGAACCTAGTTCTAGAGCAGCTATATAAAATGTGCTCTGTGGATTCGTTTTACAAGCTGCAGAATCGACAGTCCGATGTTTGTATAATTGTAAAAAAATATATTTTTTTGTGTTAATGTTTAAAGACATGGATTCTCTTGAAATAAAAACTTTCCGAAAACATTACCTGAACAAAGCATACTTTTACAACATATTTTTGCATAAATTGTTCAAAAAATTTGCAAATCCTAATCAGAAGGCAACATGAAATGTGAAGATTTTCTACGTGGTTTAGCCTAAACTCAATGCTTCACAAACCGGGAAATTGAACACATCAATACTTTTAATCGGCTTTCGGTCTTTCCTTCAAAATCAAATCTTTTCTAGTTTCTTTTATGCTATGAGTTTTCCCGTGGTGGCCTCAGACTCGGATAAGGTGGGAATCACCAACGTATCGTCTCTCGAATGTAAATTAATTTCGGTAATTTTATTGCACACAAAACAAACCAGATTTAAAGTTACTGACAACTATGACAGCACTGGCACCTCTGTTTCCATTGTTACTTTGCATTGCTTATAAAAAATGTCACACTATCACGGTCCATTGCAATTAAATAGATCTGTAGCCCTGCATCCGCCACTGTTACCGGCCATCGGTATCGGATCGGTCAGTATAAAACAAAATTAATCTATATAGTCCGCAGACCGACGGCCGACGTTACATGTAACGTTCATTGATTATATGCTACGTCCAGCACACAGCACACCATCACGGCCAGAGTGGACGGAGAGGAGATCGGCCGCAAACAAAACGATCGTATCTCACGGCAGATACATCGGATCGGATGTTGGCCGCGTATCCGGGCAGCACTCATTTTCCGTTCACCACATCGCCGTTGGCCTGTTGTAGGCCGTTACTTCTCTCTGCTTCTCTTTCGGCACTGCTATTGCTGTTGGGCACGTAACCGTTCACCGGAATCAATTTCGTGTTACGAGGCTCAAGCTATTTTTTCGCCTAAATCAAACGTGCTGTAAATTTTTTCAGTAACGAATATGATTAGAACGAGGCTGGGGCTATATTTTTCGCATAAATCATGCTATGCTATACTGTCCTCCTAAGCCAAAAAGCGGTATCTATCTGTCTTTTAACGCATCGGATAGCTTGAAAAATTCCGTGTCAGGTGAACCATTTTTATAAAACTCCGAATATTAAAAAAATACACATACAAAATGTACATATCTCAACTTCATTTGTATAGAGTGATTCACAAAAAATGTTTCTAAAGTAGGCCTTGGAAAAAATTACATATGTCAGAGCGAATGATTCTTATGTCAGAGCGAATGATTCTTATGTCAGAGCGAATGATTCTTATGTCAGAGCGAATGATTCTTATTCTTCTTAATTTCCGTAGTTATTAGAAACATAACTTGTATATTTGTCTTTGCAACGATCAACTACGTAAAGAACCGCTGCTTGTCACCAAATGCAACAACCAGTTAGTCTAAAGACCCATTTGTAACAACTGATGGGCCTTAAACTACTGTCGTCAATATACTATTAAGGGACTGTCACCAGCCAACGGGCCTGGAGTCCGGAAGGAACATCCATTCATCAGTGGCAATTAAAAATAATATTAAAATTTAAAAAATCCCTTAATAGCATAGTCGAGCGGCTTTGGCAACTTGTTAAAGACTGGTAGTTGTTAGAAGAAGAAACGGCAAGGCTTCACAAATACTCGGAATATTTCATAACTGGTTTTGGAAAGGATAGAAGAGAATAATAATAAGTGTTAAACAGTAACATATAAAATATTTACAGCAATGACTAATAATCTCAAAAATAAATATTCATTTTTATGTTTATTGAATAAATATTGAAATATTGATCAAACATGGGACAAAAATGAAAACTATGAAATTTATATGGAAATCAATAAATTAATTATCTCAAAACAAAACCCAAACATGTTAAAATAATTTAAAGATATTTACCTCTAGCACACAAATCTCTACACAAAACTTCACTTTATACATTAAGATGTTTCGGAACCCTAGAGTCTCGCCTTCCGGCAAGAGTTTTGGATAATGGCCCTTACAGGGGTATCTCTTACTCTCTTTTCCTCTGTTAACTATCGACATTCTATTTAAACCCAAAATTTACGTGCCAATTTAATTTTAACTGTTTAGGATAATTTTCTAGGTCAATTAAAGCCATTGACTAGAATAATAACCTAATTGTTTGATTTATTTCAATACGTGTTTTCTTTTTGAATATTTAGTTAAAACAATAAAAAAATATTTTTTTTGAATTTTTGTATAATTCTTTATATTTTACTTTTACTTACATCATCAATATCATCATCAAACTTAGTTTGAACAAATTGAGCGTTTCAGCAGCCTTCAGAGCTTCAGATGCACTGGGAGTCGATTAAGTCTCCTCCGGTTTGTACAAAGGTATTGTAAACAAAACACTGCGCGTCGTTCTAAATGAAAGATTAGTTGTCAAAATAGGTCGCTACAAGCAGTTGGTCGCTTAAACCGGAGTCGTTATCTTAGTGTCTCTAAAAACGGTTATATTCTGATTTTACTGTATACGATTTATTAACTATATATTTTTCAAAAGAGTTTGTGGTCTATTATTAACACGCAAAAAAGGAATCAAATTTTAATAAAAACAGCATACAGAGAATTTCTCCTTTTTGATTTAACCTGTGTCAAATATTAAAACCCCTTAATTTTGATGAATAAACTGATACTATTTCACCCTGATATGAATTTGGAGAATATTTCCACACTAAAGTAAAAATCAAAATTTCATTTTCAGTAATTTGTGACTCGCCCTGTAACAAATAATAATTTACGTCATTAGTTATACTCGAAATATTGTGTGACAATGGTAAAGCACAATTCTTAAAAAATGTCTGTTATCAAAGTGCTTTGTTAAGAAGTGAGGCCATTTTAAAAACTGCGTACAATTTGTAACGATCATAGGGCGACAGCCCCAATACAAGGGGAAACCTAATTATAAAAGTATAAAATAAAAATGTATTTTGTTATCTATCTGTACTATTTTTAATCAAAATATTATATTCCACATCTATTTATAACTTTCATACAGTTCCTTTTGTTTCAGTTGTTTCCAATCATTATCTGGCCTTCATCCCTGGCGTTCAATATGACCTATTCACTGACGTTGCTGGCTAAAAGTCGTGTAGTTCTTCAGGTGTTCGGGCGATCAATCGGGCACGCATCGAAGTCGCTTGCAATTCGAATCTTGCAGATATGGAATTTTAACACGAAACATGGCTGCCAGAATCTTTGCCTTCGTTCTACGCTCCAGTCTAGTCAGTGAGTCTGTTTATTATCTTAGCCAGGGTTCCCAATTCATCTATTTTTGATTTAATTCGATTTTAAATATAATTTACAAAATTTTAGGTACCTTTTATTTTTCTCACATATACTACTTTAAAATATATGTATAGTATAATATAATAGATTTATTTACCTTATGTTATGTTGGGTATAGAATATTAATACACTGCGACATATAAGATCTATTATTATGCTTCTTTCTGTCGCTACAGCAAGGAAATACTTTCGTTGCCTATAAAGACCGAAGGCAAAAAACTAATAGACTAATCCATTCATTTATAATCAAGCCCTTATTCATTGCAATCATTCAGTTTGTGTTTTGTATCAGACGGAGCTGTCGCAACGGTTGCCGCATTAGACAGAACGAGATGGCTGTCAATTTAAGTGGAGATGCTTTTATGAATGAATCAGTAATTACGGCTACACTTAAATAAATTGATTACTTTCCTAAAGGTCGACTTTAACTATGATAGTTGTAACGAGAAAAATACATTAAACTGATAATAACTGGCATTAGAATGTAGAATAAATATACTTCTCTAATGTAACTTTTGTTTATTTTAGAGCCTCACGTTAAGTCAATTCCGAATTATAATTATAAACGATTCTTGTAACAAGACTCTTTCATATTCTCTCATAATAACTTGACAACTACGTGTATGACACTGTGAATGTTTGCAATTCGATTTTTGTAAACAAGATTAGTCTAGTAGTTGTTCGTCGTTTATAACGACCCTTCCAATCCTATCTTCTCAAGAAAGTGTAGGATTTGGAGTGGTTTCAAGTTAGGTAGATAACATTTTTCTATTTAGTATGCTTATAAGTATAGCGCCCTTGGATTCTGAAGATGTATCTTAGCCTGTCTTAGCCCAAAGAGATTGTTCCAATTAGCGGTTTTTGTATGTACCAATTTTTTTTAATCTCTTCCAATATTGTGTTACTGCTGATACCGCAGAACGACTAAGGTCCCACAAAGGGCATTTAAGCCCCTTTCCTTGCAAGACTATCTGCAATCTCGTTACCCTTTACCCCATTATGTCCCGAGACCCAAGTTAGAGTAACTGTATTTTTTTATTCTAGCTCATTCTAAGCTTCTCCAGACCATTTTTGAGCTGATTACGTAAGAGCTCAGCGCTTTGATGACGCTGCTTGGCTATCGGACATGATGATCTGCGATGATTTCTCTTGATGTTGAACTAAATACACTTCTTAATAGTGTGAATTTCTGACTAACAGATGCTTGGTTCTTTACGCAATCTTTCAGATTGTCTAGTTCTAAGCCTATACACTCCTATTCCAGTTCCTTTTGTGGTTTTGGAACCATTTGAAAGTCATTCGGTTGCAAACACGATAGATTCTTGGCAACTCCGTGATTTGGAACTTTTTCATAAAACTTTACTACATGCTCATTTTGTCTTGATGCATATCACTAGTATCTTCGGTCCTGGATCTAATAGACTTTTGTCTGATTACTGGCCATTCTATATCTTGTCCTTTTTGCCGCGTTCTCTATCAATAATTTATTTACCTGAATTTCAATACCTTTTAAGTATTCAAAATGTACGCAACACGTTTTATAACTAATCTGACAGAAATCCCATAAAATTTAAATTCTCAGCTCTGGGGAAACACCAAATGTTACTTTTGGATTACCCTATTTTTTATGTAGTATAAAAATATTTTTTTGGGTGGAGATTATCTTGTGTTCCTTTCGTGTTCGATAGTTTATATTCGTGGGTGGTTAGTGGTTATGTCAGGGCATTTTTATGACTTGGTGAACAGTAGTATACAAAATATTTAAAAAAGGAATGTTTCGAGAATATCGATGGCTGAAAAATGCCATATTCAATCTTTAGAAACTTACTCAGGCAGACAAAGTTCAAAAGGTTCATATACCTACAAGACAATTTACAAGGCAAGTGCATAATATGTGGGCGTGAATCTGTGGATGCATTTTTTTGTTCTCCTTGTTTTTTTACGTACCTTATATCATAAAAAGTGTAGTTTTGCTGAGTACCTACATTAACTATTTACTATTACAATAACAATACTAACTACTGGATCACCTAATGTCTTCTTTTTCACCAGCGTTGGGACCTTATTTTGCAAGCATTTCTTGCATCATTTTTAATTACCTTTCTTAAAAATGATTCAAGTTCAAGCGGCAATGAGTCAGTAAGTACACTTTTTTTTACTTTTTGCTAATTAAGCTTTAAATAATATTGAGATTCCAAAACTAGTTACCCCAATAATTATTCAACATTATTTTCAACACCATAGGCTTTGGCATGAGATTTTGCTTAAAAATTAGAAGCAATCCTTTGACATATAATTTTTTAATTAACAGTAAAGAACGAGCGAAGAAATAAAGAAACCGTTCTTAGTACAATCCTATTTGTGGTATAATAGTTCTTACTATTTGTGGTATATATTTTAAAGCACTACTTAGATAATTATACAAGTATATCATAGTAAAAACAGAAACTTATATTGTGCCAAGAATTTATAAAATAATACCATTAGAAATTAAGACATGTATCTTCAAGTTAGTATAAATATAAACTCCCAAATTAGATAATGCAACAAGAAAGATTATAACATGTTTTATAGTTTTTGTTTACTGTATATTGATTGATAATATGTCTAATTATTAAACACTATTTGTTTTCAAGACAAAACCAGATGTTTAGTAAACTTACAAAAAAATATCAACGTTATGTTTCATGGAAAAACAAGAATGAATCTTGGTACATAATATTCCTGCGTTATCCTCGTAGGTTTATGAATATCATTTTAAATTTAATTGACTACGTCAAACAATATAAATAGTAATATAACTGACGCCCCATATCTGATTAACTCGTATTATACAACATAAAATAATAGGTTAAATATTAAATTACATTTTAAGCGTAGGAGCTAAATGTTTATTTTATTTTTTTTATTTAATTGCGGGAAATGTAACGTTATGTTTATTTGGTATACGCATAGTTCTTCAACAGTCGTTTTAAGTTCATTGATTAGATTAGAATCATCAGCAAATAATATAAAGTCATGAAACTGCATTTATTGAGATGGACTCAAATTTATTGGGACGTTTTTGGTAGGAAAACAAAATTTTTTGGGCCAGAATCAAGAAGTTGAAGATAAGTAAAAATGGAAATTGGAAAAATGTTTGTTTACGTCATACTATTCTGGGAATTACAAGTGGATTAAGCTTGTCCAAGGATTAAGTTATAAAGTAAACATGCACTGATATTATTGTATCTTAAAAAATAAAACACTCCAGCCAAGAAAAGCTTTATATTTATTAGCAGTGGAGTTGTTCATGAAAAATGAAAGTTGTACAGTGAGCAATTACTCCAAGGACACTTAAAAGGCAATAAAGGAGAGGTGCAGGAAGTTGGTCAGGGACAATGCTGACATAACGATAAGGCAGAAAAGGCAGAGAGAAAAGAACAGTTTTCTTCTTAAATTTATTATAAGATCCAATCAAATTGCTAAATTTTCAGGCGCAACACGTAGAAATCGGTGCAAAAAATTTTTTTCCTGTTGGGGAGCATCTGGTTTGGAATGCTTCATGTATATAATAAATGGTAACAACCACGAAGTGAATTCTTAGGGAACACTACTAGTTACAGTATTTAAATCTAAAATACTATTATCATCAAATATACTTAAGTTAGATAATGAATGGGATCATCTCATCGCCTTCCGTTGTGACCCAGATTGATCTATTATGGATCATGTCTTACTTATACTTCACCGTACAACCCCATCTTTTGATGAAGACCATAGCTGAAATGTTGGGTGAGACTTGTTTAAAATTGGCAGGCCCCAGTCGGGTGAATTCAAAGATCTAAAGCCTAGTTCTTTCCAAAGTGCCTGGCTATCCAAAATGATCTTTTTGTATCTCAGGGACTAAAACATGCATTTGACTTCCTCATTTTAGGGACTGAATTGCCACTTTAACTCCCTTGGAACTAAAATATTTTAGTCCTGAGGGATTAAAAAATTTAGTCCTGCAAATAATAAAACCAATAATATAACAAAACCTCTTTTATTAGCGAATAAGTTTATCGATTTTCCCGAAAATAGTTTTGGTTGAAACTTTGCATATATTTTTATTTGTTAATAGTACAATTATTAAAAACACAATTGATTACTATAATACGCCAAAATAAAAATTTCATTTTGACATTTAGTGTATACCTACTTTTCTTTTTTTTTCAATAATTTTTCATGATCATTAAGTAATCTATTAAATATTCGTTATGAAATAATATTGAGTGTTTCTTTTCACATAATAAAATTATTGTGTTAATTTCTAAGTTTTAGTCCCTGCGGTACAAAAAATAGCGTATGTATCACGAGACTAAGTGCATTTTAATCCCTCGAGTTATCTTCACTCTCGGGATTAATTAGTATGTCAACTCTTGGTTTCTGGCCGAAAACTCCTGCTCCTAATCTTTTTTCAGTTTTGGAGCCGTCCGTGTACACCGCGTAGTCTGCCTGGGAGAAGATTTTATCCCTCCTGCTGGATGCATCTCTCTCTGGAATAAGAATGCTCTGTGAGACCATGCCAAGGATGTGGTGGTCATTAATTTCACTCTTCAGTCCCGTTTTGTCCTGTCACAGTTCTTCATTGCATTCACTACCTAACGTCAAGGATGTATAGAAGATCATCTTGGTCTTAATTTCCAACATAATGTAGAAAGGGGTTCGTCCATCATGGCTCTCATCGTGTGATTTGGTGATGGCAACTTTAAAGGCGATTTCTGCATTGAAATTTAATGACATAAAACGCAGTCCTTGTATCTCATACTAAATAAGTATTTTTAAAAAGGATATATAGATATACACAGTCAATATCCTTTAACAAATCACAAAAATTGACTCCTACAAACTATGTGCTTAATCGCCCTCAATCATATCAATTTTCTCAAATAAATGAATGACTTATTTTAGGGTAACCAATTTTCCTTTTATCCAACTGATGACATCAATTTGGATACGTGGGATATGAGCATTGTTGAAAACTTCGTTTTCATACCTCTCTGTTTTTTCAAGCGTCAGACCCATTTCTTCAATAATTAATTATTTGCTGTCCCTAGGTAGTGTCTTCTTCTCTACCAGAATTTTCCCTTATCAGTTCGATCGCTTAAAACTGATCAATAAATTGTTTCCATCACTTTTATCTTTAGCGGTTTCATTCTCACCAGATAACCATACCAGTTTAATGATTTCTTTTTTATCTTTGTCAATATTGATACCTTTTTAATTGGTTTTCTTTAACTTCATTCGTTTCCCGGTTCCATTTAGTTTTCGCCGGTATTTTTCTCAAATGTTTTATTTCTATTGTATTTATTTTTGTCTTATGTCTTTTCTGTGGTACCTGGTTTCTCTATATTATATGTATTATTGTTGGTAATGTTGGTATTACAATTACTGTATTGTGAATGTTTATTTTGTGTCTGAATAAACCTTCTTGTGTACTAGTATTGTTATATCCAGTGAGTATTATATTGAGTGTGTAAGTATTGCATCTATTATTCCATTCTCTGTTAACGTACAAAATAATACAAAATAATACAAAATAATACAAAATAATACAAAATAATACAAAATAATACAAAATAATACAAAATAATACAAAATAATACAAAATAATACAAAATAATACAAAATAATACAAAATAATACAAAATAATACAAAATAATACAAAATAATACAAAATAATACAAAATAATACAAAATAATACAAAATAATACAAAATAATACAAAATAATACAAAATAATACAAAATAATACAAAATAATACAAAATAATACAAAATAATACAAAATAATACAAAATAATACAAAATAATACAAAATAATACAAAATAATACAAAATAATACAAAATAATACAAAATAATACAAAATAATACAAAATAATACAAAATAATACAAAATAATACAAAATAATACAAAATAATACAAAATAATACAAAATAATACAAAATAGTACAAACAATTAGTACACATTGCATAGATAGCTTGCACACCATACTATACTAGCGGTTTATCCCTCAATGTAAAGTATGTCAAAAAGGTGATGAAAAAAATTTCACCCTTGTTAATTTTTATTATGATTAGTCAAATGATGCCCTTTTTTTGGCCTCCAAGATTTCCTGACCTCACCTCTTGATTTTTTTATATTGGGTTATATTAATGGAAAGGTCTATCTTACTCCTTTTATCACTAAAGAAGATTGCCATGGAAGAGTATGCTAGGCATTCCATTCGATACCGACCCAAATAATTGCTAGAGTCTGTACAAAAAAATGTTTAGGACCGCATGGAATAATTTGAACCATTTTTATAACTTTCGTGATTACGATTTTAATTATCCTATCCTCACGTTTCGACATATCTCTTAAGACGCATACTTTATAAAAAATAATACATTAATCCTTAAAATTGTATATTTTTTTATTAAAAACGGTGATGAGTACCTATCAACATGAACTTGTTTTTGGCCATGCAATATATGAAATATGAAAAAAAGTGTTGTATCCGTTTAAAAAATTGAAAATACTGTTTGGTGAAATCAAAATTTAAGATGTTTTTTCTCACCCCATATAATAAATGATCTTTTAAGGTGATTAATACCTTCTTCATAATTGAATTAAAAAACTATTAAATTTTAACTAACTTTAACCAAACATAAATATTATTTTAATACCAGCAATAGTCTTCTTTTTTAAATATATTTTTTTATAAATTATAAATTTTATTATACAAAGTGATCCAATAATTTCATGTTCTATCGGAATCCGGAATAAAATTAGGTGTTTCCCAATTAAAATAGGAAAGTTGACATCTACTTCCGCTAACATCGGAAATGCTGTAATATGACAGAAATGTCAAAATATTGTAGATAGACCATAACCTGATTACTATTCTTACTAATTTTTAACAAATTCTGTCCATTAGTTTGTCAGATTTAGATAGTGTCCCTTCGTCGCTGGACAACCTGTATATTATTTGTGTTTTCTGAATGTGTAATAACTTAAATTGTTACAGTGACTCTCTTGTCAAAAATCACTGTAATCGAGCCACATTAATTTTACTATAAAAAATATTTTTTCTCATTCCACTAAATTGAAAACTGCTCTCTGCTCTATGAACGGCTATGTTTTTCATTCTTCTAAGGTTTGGCCATTAAGCTTCTCAAAATTTGTCTTAGTTTATAGGTTCCCCTGACAACTGGAACAATAAAAAAGGTAAACAATTAAATATTCCCTTTCAGTCATTATTGTTAGTCCATTCCTGCTCGTCCTGGCACCGTCTTCCGCTTAATGACCAATCCATCTTCAGCGAGATGTGAGAGCCACCGCAACCGAACGATGCGACACCGCCGCCCCTTCTTCGCCGCCGCTTCGTCCGCTCTTCGCTTTGTCCACGCCACGGCACGGCTTGATCGCCGGCGCCTCCATCCATCGCACGGATCCCCTTACGGGCCGGTCCTCCTCGGCTACCGCGATGCGAGACGCGTACGCTCGCCGCGGGCGGGAGCGGGACGCAAGGGGGCGCCCGTAGCAGCCCATAGGAAAGGGTCCCGTCGCATCATTTTGCGAACGCACACTTCGCTTCAGTTACGGGACGCGCTCAGTCCTCTAACTACTATTCCGCTCTGTTGTATCGTCGTCTCTCTCTCTTTCTCCGCGCGCCGTGGCCGAAGAGTACGCGAAAGAACGCGCGTGCTGCGCTTTTCAATTTTTTTCCTCAACTGACCGCTCTGCCGCTTCGAGACAGTTGCGTTGCTATAGCGACGAGTCAACAATTTTCCGTCGTAATTCAGAGTTTTTGACAGTTTTGGATGGTGTTTGTTGGTTATTTGTGAAGTTTTTTTGGGATTTTTTGGTACCTACATCTGTGTGTGCTTATTTTGATTAATAAGGTAAGCAATTTAATAATATTAACAAAGAATGAAGGCAAAAAATAGCTGGTGATCGAAATACTGTGATCGTTTTAGTAAGAGTGAAAATTATACATAGAGAATTTTACCAGAGATGATAACGGGTGACCGAAATACTCTGATCGGTCATTTTTTTAGTAAAATGAATATACTAAAGCTCACATGTATTTACTGAATATTAGAGATTTGTGTGAAAATTATATACTTTATCATTAATTATTAAGTCAGACAAGAGAGTACTTAAATTTTATATGACGGAAACATTATCATCAAGTTAAGGAAATATGTAAATTTAATTTTCAAAACTATTAGGTATTAATATGTAATTAATACCTATTCTTGTTAATAAAGGATCAATTGGGGATTCTCTGGCTTAAAATATTACGATTGATCCAAAACATGCTTGAGTAAAAGGTGTCTTACTTCAGATATAACTTACTTTAAAGTTGAAATTTGACAGAACTTTTTATTGATCTGTGACACCTAGTACTGTATGGGCCTAGTGAGGCCTCAGTACCGTCGGGGTAACCCACCTTCCACACGTTACAGATACTTGTAGAAAAAGTTAATTCGCTTGTGCCAGTGCCGTACGACAAAGTTCTACATAAATTCTACCAGGCACTACAAAGAAACACCTAAGAATGATTGTACTTTTCTTCTATAGTCTAATGAACTACTTACTAATTTGGGGTTTTATGCGGTACAGTGTAAAGTGTGTATTTATCATTTAGAAAAGAGCCAATTGGATTATTTATTTCTAGAACCTGTACAGTCAGTTAAAATGTAATCTTGGAATAAACTGTGAACCTCGTTGTTATTGTTAAACATAGTTTTAAAAATGACGTTTGTACTTTGAATATAACCAGTTACAACTGTAACTCCTGTTAGTTAACTGATTTTACTGCATTTTTTGTACAAATCGCCCTAAGAGAGTAAAATAGGTTACTACTAAACCAGGTTTTTGACATTTGTTCATGTTGGTTCAGTAGAACTATTATAATAATGTGTATGATAACTAGTAGTGGTCTCAGAACTGATCCGTAGGGTACACCAATACAGGATTTAAATGTTTAACCACTGATCGATAATTACTCTCTGGTAATGTGAAAATTACCAGCAAAAATTTCAAATGGTAATTCTACGGTAAAAAAATAGAAACAAGATGGATCCTAAGTCTCAATGCGCACGACGTACAATTTGCAGTTCTGCAAATTTTGCGTCATGACGTGCGGCAGTGAAATACGTACATTTATTTAAATGGTGGCATTCACACGAACTTTCACATGCGTTGATTTCGGTGCGTGTAGCAGAACACTTTGCTAAATTGCATTAGAGATTAAAGTAAATTTAATGGTAGACTCAGACAAATTATTTTACGTGAGTTATTACCAAATAATGTACCTAATGATGGAAATAGTAGTTTGTGCAGCAAAAGTGGATATGGATAATCCACTCGAGTTCTACAATATATTTTTCCTACAACCCACTAACGAAAATCTACGAGTTTAAAAAAATATTTTAGGTTATTAAGACAACAAAACTAATTTTAATATAATTTAATTTCATTTGTTCCCAGCCCAGATTCGATCCCGGATGTTTCGCGTGGAAGGCAGATGCTCTGTCCTCATCTCCACCGCCACTTTTCGGATTTTAGTTTTAATACTCGTAATTTAAATACAACTTAACTTTGAATTAAGTTAATAGACATGGTGATTTAACGAATTAATTATAAGTTTTTAACCCCATTTTTTTTGGAAAGTGACAGTAAAATTTTAAAACACTAATATATGCTTTTGTGATTATGGCTTACTGGAATTACTATATAAATGCGTATTCTAGCGATGATGAACCTCGAAGGACAACAGTCATTAGGATTAGAAGAATTTGACAAAAAAGATTTTTTGATAGGTTTCTACTTTTAAAAAATTCTGTAGAAAATGTGCCAGCTAGATGAAATTCGTACCAATATTTAACCTAAATGCCCTAGATTTTTTGGACTCAATGATATTGTTATACTATCCAGACCAGCCCATGCAGCACAAACACTTCAGAAATATTTCAACAATGTTACGTTGAAACATTTGCAGTGTTGTATAAATATTGCGAAACATCCCAGAAACATTTCTGAAATATGCCTGAAACGTAAAAATGTCCTCTAAATATAATATTTCACAGTAATATTTCTGAAATGTAAATTAGAAATCTTTTAGAAATATTAAATAGTAATATTTCAGAAATGTATTCTAGTTTATTTTTCTAATATATTATTAGACTAAAAAACACATTTAAAAATATACATGTTTATTTAAAATACACAAAACTCAAACATTGATTCTAAAACAAACAAACAAACAAACAAATAAATATGTTTTAAAGAATATTTCATAAAATATAGAAGTGAATTGCTTCATTTCCACTGATTCCTTTAAATGCACTAATTTGAAACAACTAGGTTTTTTTTAATAAATGCTCCAAGTAAAGAAACATTTACGATTATTATAATCTAATCTTTAAGATCTATTAGCAATTTTATTTTTACCCAACTTATCTAGGGACGAAATTCATAAACTACTCACTGTATAGTGTACTTTAGAGTCTAATTATTTAGTTACACTACCGTTAACGTATAACACTTAACCGTACGATGCTGTGTTTTAATCTAACATCACTGAACTAACTCAAAAGGCCTGGTTCTCTTGAGTCTTCTTATTAGATTGGCATTATTGAGGAGCTGGATAATCACAAGGTTTCCATGTTGGAGCAGTCGTTGGTGACTACTGGCAAATTTTTGTATTGTATTTTCAACAGTCTCCACTTTAAGGTCTCTATGAAGATCAGTATTACGGCAGTACCAGGATGCATCGATGATGTTCCTTAATACTTTATTCTGGAAACGTTGAATACCTTGGATGTTATTTTTACTGGCACAGTCCCAAAGCTGGCAAATTGCTTCATTTCCACCAATTCCTTTAAATGCACTAATCTGAAACAAAATATAGGTAATTAAAAAGGATTTATACAAATTATTTGATTAACAATAGTTTTATTAATATTGTTTTAAATTAACTATAATAAAACAATACTCATATCTAAACAAAACATGAAGATCCACCTAAGCAAGCATTATTTATGTAGTTCCCATCTTAATTTCTAAAGACATTATTCTGCTTCCCATATAACAAGTTCACAACCCATGAATATCAAAAACTAACAACTAAAATCTATAATTATTTAGAATATAGGATTGTTTCTAGCTGGTGGCTGGACAGGGACATGATATGAAAATAACTACATATCCCATCTTCTTCTTACAAATCAGAAAAACTTCATTAATTGTTGGCCTTTTACAACATAACCCGTTTAGTAACCTTTTATGTAATATGTATGCCATGTTTCAGAAACATTTTCAGTGAAATATTTACTTAAAATATTTCAGAAACTTGTGCTTGAAATGTTATGTGTTTGAAACGTTTGAAATATTTCTGAAACATTTCTGACATAATGTGTGCTGTATGGGAGAGCAACAAGCAAATGTTCCTCTTCTTCGCTAAATTTTGTAGCTCGTTTTGGTTGTATACAATATTTGAAATAATGCTATTAGCACATTTTAATTGAACCTTAGAACCCTAGGTACTTTTTTTAACACCTCTTCCATTTCCAGTTTAAAATATGTTACAAATAATATTACAGAATGTTAAAAACATTTATGTGCCAACAAAACTTCTATTTGATTTAATATTGATTCATAATTCCTAGAGATTACCAAAATTCAACACCAACCTTCCAAAAAAATGCTAAAATTGTCAGTTTAAACTGCTTGAAAAACGCTTTATTTTTTAATTAAAATTTAACTTTAAGTAACAAATACTTAATAAAGACTTTAATGTACGATTTAAAATCGGCTGATAGTTTGATTAAAATTTAATTTCAAAATATGGACCAAATAAAAATAGTAATACTATTATTTATCGATTCTATACAAAAATAACTCATTTTAATATACAGAGTGGCCCAAAAGTTTGGAAACGGCCAATTATCTCGTAAATTACTAGTCCTAATTGTACAAAATTTGGGGCACACCAATTTTGGGATACGGAGATTTCAGATTTGATATTTACAATGTTGCCAGATTTGCTGTTTCTCTTATATTATTAGTCACTTTGGTTTTTCAAATTCATTACCCTATATATTCAGTCATTATTAGAATCTCCTATTCAATACGAGTTTAACCATATGTAACACTTATGATTTTATGTAGTCTGGAAGGTCTTAAATAAAACAGAAGTCTGGCAATGTCTAATTGTCTTAATAAATTTTTTAATACAAACTATTTTCAACTACATTAAAACGTAACAATTGAAAGATTACATTTTTAACATAATGGTTACTTTATCAAGTGTTCAAAATGTGCTCCATTTGTGATTTGTGAGTTGACAGTACCCTAATCAAAGGTAGAATGCGTCTACCACATTTCTCCATGATTGTTTTATTTATTTAAGACCTTCCAGACTACATAAAATCATAAGTGTTACATATGGTTGAACTCGTATTGAATAGGAGATTCCAATAATGACTGAATATACAGGGTGATGAATTTGAAAAACCAAAGTGACTAATAATATAAGAGAAACGGCAAATCTGGCAACATTGCAAATATCAAATCTAGAATCTCCGTATCCCAAAATAGGGGTACCCCAAATTTTGTACAATTAGGACTAGGAATTTCCGAGATAATTGACCGTTTCCAGACTTTTGGGCCACTCCGTATAATTAATTTCAATAACTAAAAAAATATAGTGACAATTAGTTTGACAGAATTGTCACTTATTTAAAATTTTAGAAATAATAGTTGGGTGACAAAAATATGAACTGTGAATGGTGAAATTCAGCCTTTTGTATTTGAACGCAATAACAAACTTTTTCTTGATGTACCATGTCCTTCAATTAGCTATTATCCATGTGGGTGTAGAAAAACATTTTTTTAGTGTTTTATTTAAAGATACTTAGTTTACACAAATAAAATGATTGTAGGTGAGGGTAGTCGTATGTGAGTGTAAGGAATACTTAGGAAGGTGATAAAAAAAGTAATTTTTGTCTCACAAAGTTAATTTTAATAGTGATCGATTTTAAAATATCTATTTCCTTCTTCGAATTATTTAGTATTTATTGATTTTTTGAACATCTTTTTGATAAGTAGTATAGTTAGTTGTTTAAACGATGTATTTTTTATTATTGGTTTTTTACTTGTTACAGGTTCTCTTCAACCATATTACGTGGTCATTGAAATGCCATTGTAAACCACAATGTCGACCATACCAAAAATGCCTGACGCCGACCACCTAATCCAAAAACCTCCAAAAAAGCCTAGTAAAAAGAAATCGCCCCCCAAATCGCGTTCCGAACAGAACAATAATGAAAATCGTCCGCACCGTAGCAGCGCCGATAACAAAGAAGACATGCTGGCGACTTATCAGCCATGGGTCATACAAACCTACGGCGATCTAGCAAAGACGAAGACCATAACGTTGAAAAAGTACGCGAGAATTTTGCGCACGTTACGCGGTGAGGAAATAGTGAGCGCTGATAACAGTAAGTTTCGCTTTTGGGTGAAGGCCAAAGGGTTTTGTGTGGGACAGCCGGTGGGATACGAACCTAAACCGGCCGATGGGATCGTGGGAAGATATAGTGTTTGTGATATGGATGATGGGATTCCCGCTGTTAACGAGAAACTGGCTGGGAGTGCCAAGGATCCATCGTTGTACGTTCCGAATGCTCCTTTTAAGGTAAGTCAACATATCTAAAAGTTTATCAAATTTGTGAAATGGTCTACTTAATTTGGATATATACCGTTTTTAAAAAATAAGAACTAATAAGTGCGCACCATAGAAAATGTTCTATTAAAATTCAAGGAATAGCTGTTAGTCTAGTAGCGACTGCAAATAAATCGAAGAGACAGATTATTATGCTAAACTCCACACCAACCATGCTTTTATTTAGACGCTTACTCGCGCGTTTTACGAAGGGTGCTTCTATTTTGTCGCAATTAGTTTCAAATGAAAGCTGATAGCCTTCTCTTTGACAATAGCTAGGGTTGCCTTTGTTTGCACTCACTTAAAAAATGTAGTACATACCTAAGTTTGTTGTTATTTTGACGTTTTCGTGAAAACCAGAACAAACCATGGTTGGTATGATGGTTAGAAATTAATAACCTATCAATTTTTTAAAATCAGTCTAAACTAATCCATTCTATCGATTTTTGCTCTATTTTTATATATTTATATTTAAGTACAATTATTTCATAAGCCGAAGTACCATTCATGTTATACATAATATTTGTTGATTGGAGAAATTAGCTGTTACTTCTTAATTTACCTTTGGCTTCCTTAAAATACCGAACTATTGACCACGCATGTAATATTTGGAAATTAATTATTTATTTAAATAACACCCTATTAATAAAACCTGTTTTAGTTGTTTGGTGAATTTGTTTTAAGTTGCAATTATGTTCAAGTTTGATTATTTAATAATTATTAAACATTAGTTTAATAACAACACACTATTGGACAGTTATAAAGGTAATCCCGAGGATACGCCCAAGGTTTTTTCCACAAGGCAGGATTCTCTCTGTAGGAGACTCTCCTAGTAGGAGATTCCAGTAGCAGCTCCAGATCGCGGAGACTCCAGCCGGAGGCACTGAATTTTGACAGTGAAAGATTAAAAGTCGGCTTTTGTTTTGAGTCGGGGTTTTTATGTTTTACATTTTACATATTGGAGTTGGTAAGTGTATCTAACTTTGTATATTGTTTATTGTACTCAGCACATATTTCTGTATGTCGAGTTGAGACCTATTTTGTTGTATTTATGTATTTATATAAAATATTATACACCCCATCTCAAAACAAAAATAGACTCTTAAGGTCTGTTCCAACAACAGTCGGAAATCGGTCACTGACATCAGGATTCTGCGCAGTAGATAATTTGGCAGTTCCAGTAATCTACTGCACAGAATCCTGGTGTCAGTGACTGGATCCTAATCGTTTTTACAACAAACCTTTAATCTTTCACGATCAAGGTCCAGAGGGTCCGGTCCGAGCTTCCTGGGAATCTCCTATAAGAAGGGTCTCCATCAGAGAGAATCCTGACCTGTGGAAAATGCCATACCCGTCTCCTCGAGATTACTGTTATAACTTTCTATAATTTATTGTTATTTAATTATTTTTTAATACTTATTAAAAAATCAACCTTGTATATGATTGCAACTTAAAACAAATTCACGACATAATGTATAGGGTGTTATTTAAATAAACAATTTGAAAATATAACATGCGTGACACTATTATATTACTTTTTAATTTAAAAATCAAATAAAATTCGGAGTACAAATATGAAGATGGGCTAGAGGGAGTTAAAGAGGGTATATAAAAATTTGAAATTACTTACAACAAATGTTCAATGTGGGCTTTTTGAATTTCACACACTTTTGAAACCTACGCAATGTTAGATATTTAAAATTGAGTTAACATGACTTTCCACCAAACCAACAATAAAAAAATAACGGACAGGACTAAATATAGAAGATAAAAAATGTTTAGTTTAGTTTAAAAGACACACCCCAATCTGTACCAAAGGAATCTTATAACGTAAGTTATATAAAATAGGGAATCTTACTATATTAAACTGCCAAAGCTGTCTGTCCGTGCCGCGATCTCGGGATAGAGAAAGTCCAAATCTTATCGGACACAGATATAAGCTAGGGATACTTAGAGAAGCATAATGACAACAAAATTATGGTACCTAATACAAATATGCAAAAATGCACTAACAAAAAAAAACAATGTTTAATTAAAAGAAAAAAAATGATAAATAATGTTGAAGAAGGCTTTGAATCAGTACCGAAAGCTTTAACAAAAAACACACGATTTTTATTTAAAGTATAAATATCCAGTATAAATATCCCGAATCTACAGGCACCTAAAAACCCAAGAACTACTAAAAAAAAAATAAATTAAAGTGCAAGAATTATAAAAAAAGCAGACTTCCTTTGTAAAGTACTGTTACTTTTAATACCAAGATATTAAAAAAGTTTAATCCCATTAACAACATATAATCCTCCTTGTTATTTTTTGGTTAAATTTAATTCGTTCAATGTTAAAGTGCAATAATATTGTCAGAAGCATAAGGTTTATTTTATTTTTTTTTAATAATACAACTTTTTTCATTCAAAATTTATTCTACGAAGTGCGTACAGACTATAGTATTAAGCTTTCGACTATTTCAAATTGTCGTAAGTACTGTAATCAAAGTATGTGAGTACTTTACTGTCACTCTGACTGTAGACGAAATTTTAGCTATTTAAAAATAACAACTAACGACAGACCAAAAGTACATATAGATATTTTCATTCTCGTTTTTTTGTATGTTAAAATGGTACTCGAACTTGTGTACTCATGGTTTAAGACGGCCCTAATCATCCCTGTAATTTACACGTATACTTTCTCAGCTGACTGTAAAAAGTGTCTCTTTTTTGCAGCATTTTGTAGTTGGGTGCAGAGGAGGGGAATAAAAAAATTATACTATGTCCCGGCAGTGTGCACGTTCATACGACTTGCGAGTTGCGCATCGATGGATTTTTGCTTTTTTACCAGCAATGCAATATTTGCTTCCTGACCTAGAGAACAATACAAAATACGTTTCCTGTCATCCAGTTTTGGAACTTCCGGTGTAGGGATTCCGATCTCGTGACTGTGATTTTACTTTCTCAAAGAAATTTGGGATATAGATTAAACGCGGTTTTCGGATCCTAGAATAATATTGCGGACATTTTTTTGGTGTTTTAGCAACCTGACACAAAGTAACATGTTTTTTTTTTTTAAATATGTGCAGAGTATTGCCCTTGTGAACATTTTTATTCAATAGTTTTATCCCATTCAGCCTTTTATTCACCCGGGTTTTCGTAAAAAAGATAACAACATAATTTATGTCAAATGGGATAAAATTACTAAAAACTACAAAAAATGCCCGCAAATTTATTGTTTTATTGTTCTCGGCGTCTATAGGACCTCATTGCGGACAAAAAGAAACCATCGATGCACAACTTTGAATTTGTCAGGTCACATTATCGCTGACACCGCTGAGACATGACATAGTACAATAGACGACTTCTATACAAGAGAAATGTAACCAACTTGACAATTTTTTTTGACACTAATGACATAAGAAATCAGATCACATAAAAAGGCTGTTTTTTGTTAAAGTTTTGGTTTTTCTTATCTACTTTTATGCCGTTTAGATACCATGTTGTACCCGTAACGTAAAAACGACTTTTTATTAAAGGGTATTTTACATTTATAGGTCGAAAACATTTGTCAGTATCAGCTGTCGATAATGTCAAAACATAAGCGTAGCATTGCATTTTATTTTTTGTTGTTAATAGTCTATTTGTGTTTCTCCCGCTATCTTGAAACATTTTTGTTCATTTGGTATTATTTATTTATGTCGATTGCAAAATGCTCCTGCTACGAATACAAGTTCTATACAATATACAACCAACGTACAATACTAGTTACGTAATGTCCATCCATGGTTACGCCTGTGTTCTACCATCAACATAATTGACAGCTGACAATGACAAAATGTTTCAACCTTTAAATGTAAAATACCCTAAGCTAAAAAGTCTTTTTCACGTTACGGGTACAACAAGGTATGCAAATGGCATGAAAGTAGATAGGAAAAACCAAAAAGCAAACTAAAAAACAGCCTCTTCATATGACCCGATTTCTTATGTCATTAGTGTCAATTTTATTTTGTCAAGTTGGTTGCACTTCCCTTGTATAGAAGTCCTCTATTGGATCACCAGCTCATAGGAACTTAACCACTACAAAGAGCGGGCAAAAAAGCCCGTTCCACTTTTTGCAGTCAGCTGAAGGAATATTATTAGCCTGTGTACATAAGTAACTAATTACAAAACGAAATAAGACGAAAATTATACATCAACAGACGTACCTACACATGTGCAACGAACCAACGAGAATGCAAAACTACACAAAAGAACTACGCCTTCATTAAATGATGATACGGCATAAAGAAAGAATAAACCAAAAAACAAAACGAAAAATAACGATACCTACAATGTATGACTGCCGATAGGATGTATCGGCCGGCAGGCGAAATGTTCCTGCTTAAAAGCCGTTCGGAGCAGAAAGGAAAGAGAGAGAGAGAAAATAAATCGTGGACCTTTTTATCTTCATTGTTCAAGTAGGACGTCGTCGTCTGATTGCTTGAATGAACAACAACTCCGTTATGTTTCGTGCCTTCACGATTCTGAATCTCGTCAAAGCGATACTTTCGTGCAATCTGAAAACTTGTTGATTGTCAACAAGTGTTCCAGGACGAAGTTTCGCTGATTTAAAGAATTGATCTCGTCAAGCGGGAAAGGATACGGCGATTTAAAAAAAGTGTACTGATTTGTGTAGAAAAAAGATTAAAAAAACGTATCTTTTTTTTAAATTGTTTATTGATTTTTATTATCTTTGAAAATTATTGTGGTTAAGATTGCGACGAATGAATTCATTAAATACCTATATAGAATTGATTCAACCATTTACATCTATAAATTTACTCACATGTAAAATCTTAAAAATAGAACCGTCATTATAATTAATCTCTAATAGAGATATTTTACGAAGTGTTATTTAATTATTTTAATCTTTGTAAACTGACACTCTACATGTTTTTTTATCGATTTCTTAAATGTTTTCCGAAAATTATTAATGAATATTTAATTATTTTTTAAATTGATGAAACATAACCTCATTTATGTGAATTTTACTAATGGCAGTATCAATTCAGTGTAATTAAAAAATCACGCCATTGCCCTATTCTACTTTTTCTCTGAATTAACGTTAAGGATTTACACATTTAAAAATGCTTTCTTATCGGTATTCGCATATAAAATTTTCATAATTTCTTAATTATGTGACTAGTTTCGCTACACAGCAAATTTATTAAGCTGGATTATACACATTTTTAATAAGAGAAAGATAGAAACCAAAATATGGAGTAAACTACAAAAGTAGGTCATGGAAAAACTCACGTATGTCGGAGCGTGCAATTATTCTTCTTTTTAAGTATCAGTTATTGCGGATATGACTCGCAGTCCAGACAAAAATGAAATGCAAGGAAAACCGTAATTTTGGAAAACCTAGTATTACTATTTAAAATTAATTTAATAAAGACCAGTCTATTCAAATTTTTTCGATCATTAAGTAATAAAATCTGAATTTTTATATGCATTCATTTTGCTTTAATCGCTCATGTCGAAGTGACAGTTGTCAATTGTCACTTTTATTAATAAGGAGTTTCAAGTGTCAAATAAGTGATGTTACTGAGGTTCATGGTTGATTTTGGATATTTAAATAATTTTAGTGTGACAAACTTTCTAACAATGCCGGTTTATTTGCTTTAATTGATTCATATTTTTTTTCTGGTTACTATAGCTTTGTTTTGGTTTACTTTCGTACATTTTGCAATACTATATGGCCTCTTTTTTACCCAGACACTGACCCTGTGTTATTTCTTCTTTTTTATTTATAATTTACTTTTTGACATTTAACTGTTCTGACAGGGTTTTGGTTTCGAGTACAAATGGATTGGTTACAGTACTGTTCAGAATTAAGGACCATTGCTTAATATTTCTGCACATGGTTCTGGAACAATTCTAGAACCAAAACAAACCTTATATTACCTGGCTTATTATTGAGTGGAATTCAAATATTTAGATACAGTTTACAGAATAAGAATGTTCTGAAAAGTTTACGATAATGTATAAAGAAAGGACAAGGCACGAATTACATGGAGTCATGAACTAACGATGGAACTATGGAGTAAATCAATTTTTTGTACGTTTCTATCAGATCTTTCTAAGTAACTACAGCTCTGAAGTTCTGGAGGGTTTCTAGTTACCTTTCTTTAAACTTTTTCCAAATGACACTGCAAATTTAATTTTTTGGCCAAATATAGGTTTTGTATAGTTTGGAAATCATTTCTTTGAATGTCATTTGAAAGCAGGCAGTTCTACCTAGATCAATGTATTGGCCATTTTTTTTTTAATTTTAAATCTAAAAATATAAAAACATGATCTTTTCGGAATGTAACTGTTAGAAGTCTTTCTCCATTGATGTAATATACTAATACCGATAAATTTAGCTTAGTTAACGCTTACAAGATGGCGCCCAACGTGACTCCAATATTGCTAAATAAGAAATAAACGATGGAACAAATTTGATGGGTGCCCGGCCAGGCGAGTTCTGCCCTGGGAACAGTAGACGCGTCGCCGAGCCGGGGCGGCGGGAAATACGGCGTCATCGGCATCGGTGCCGGTGGAGCGAAAGCGAAGAGGCGAAGAGCGCGCGGTAGCGGGATGGGCGAATGGGTCGGCGTGTATGGGTGATGGGTTAGCACGCTGAGCAGTCACGGCACAGTCGGAATGATATACACGGACCGACAGAGCGATAAGTGGTCCCGGATCACGTACACGCCTTGTTGAGCGCCCTAACAGTTTTTCGCAGTCCCGGATTCAGCCACAAATAAAATAAACAAATATAAATAAAATGAATAAATAAAATTCAAAGCTAATATCACATAAATACCAACAACTGTTTCCCTTTAGAAAACAACTACTCCTTTGGCTAATACCGCAACAGGTATTGAATTATATCCGAAGGAAAGACAGCAGAGATAGAAATTAAATTTCAACACTCTCTACCTTTGATTTTGCTCACTAAGGAGAACATCATTCTTGGACCGGTTTCGTCCTTATTAGGACTCTTCAGCAAGAAATAGATAGGTTCTCAATTCCAGTCTCTAATGGAATTAACACATTTCACCAGTATACAATAAAGTTAGTTATGAAGAGAATAAGAATGCAAGTAGTGAAATGGTGTCGCCATCTGTTCTTAGTAAGCAAAATCAAAGTGCGCTGTAGTACCCAGTTAGAAAACTAGGTAAAACCAAAAAGACCAGGCGGGCAATTTGTAAAAACGAAAATAAATCAAACTCAAATGTGATAGACGTAAAATAAAATGAATAAAACTCAAAGCCAATATCACATCATTTCGTGATATAATCTAATGAATGAAACTCTTTAAATCGCAATGGTCTTGTCTTATTAAAATAACCCACTACCCATTACCGAATTTAAAAATATTACACAAATCAAAGCCAACCCTGGCAGATTCAAGAATGCAATTTAACAAATTTTAAATTCCAAGAAAAACATTCTATGCACACCTGCAGCATATTTATGGCGCAAAATATATTTTTCTCACTCATGGAAAATTTTGAGTAATTTAAATACAAGTGCCAACTCTCTCCCACTCGCAAATCTATCTCATTCGCACTAGTATGGGCATATTTGACATAAATCGTTAAAATTTAAAGAAAATCGACAAATGGGTAGTTAGGTCACTCTGACTGGGGCATTTGACCTTCTTTGAACATTATTTTGCCGACGAATGACGACGAACTTCAAAGAACTAAGCGTCGACAGTCACTCGTATGAACCGTATGAACATTAACTGAGCCAACATCGTCTGCTGGAAACCTTCTAGTATTTAAACGAGCTAGAGAGGGTCTCGTATGTCCAAAATCATTTGATGCAAGTAGAAATTTTATGGATTTGGGATTTGTAAGAATGATTTATATAAAAAAAGTTCGAAAACTAAAGTAAAGTGTGTAACATGGCTTCTTGTTTTCATTTATTTCATATGGTGGTCACATGTGAGTTTGGCATAAGAACCAAAACCTATTACACTAAAGCATTCATTCATAAGTAACCCTTTATTAATGGCAAGCATTCAGATTGTGGCTTTATATTAGGCAGACAGAAAGAAAGAGTGAGACGGCTGCTAAACTGGGTGGGGATGGTTTGTGCGAGTTTGTTTATCTGAGGTGCGAGAATGCGTTTTATGAATGAATCAAGTCAGATTATTATGGTTCCTTTTAAATTGAATATAATGCAAATATACTACCTTATTGTAATTTTGAAATCCATTGATGCTTTTTAGAGTCACGTCAAAACCGAATTCTAACCATACACGATTCTTGTAACAAGACTCGCCTATACTCTCCCAATATAATTTGACAACTAACGTGGATAATACCGTGAATGCTGGCAATTCGGTTTTTGTAAACCAAATTAGTCTAGTAGTTGTTCGTCGGTGGTTGTCCACTTGGATTTTGGGTTAAACTTAGTTTTGAAACTAGGTACTACAAGTCAGCTTTGATTTTGCTTACTAAGTACAGATGGCGTTACTTTGTAACCTCTTATTCTAGCTCAATTTCCATACATGTAGTTAATATAATGGATGTGTATGTTCCATTAAAGACAAATCGAGAAGATTCTATTTCTTTCTGATGAGTCATAATAAGGACGAACCCCGTCCAAGAATGACATTCTCCTTACTAAGCAAAATCAAAGTTAGAGTGTTGAAAATAACTTTCTGTTGTTTTTATTTAGATATAATTCAATGCCTTTGACGGTATTAGCCAAAGCAATAGGTTTTTTTTTCAAAGGAAAACGGTCACTTGTGTTATTGTGTGACAAATAGCTTGGAGAATTTCTTGTTTCCATTTATGGTATAACTAGAAACAAGAAAATTGTCCTTTATAATCTTTTGGCTAACTGGATCCTCTCCTGCAATGCCGGTTTCATATCTAAAAACCGCAGCCGCCAACTCAGAAACCCTTTGGAAGGACACAAAACACACACACGGTTTGGTCGATTCGTGCTCGGGTCCGTGCGGTGAGGCGACACTCTCGAAATTCTCCAGAGATTGCGGGATTTTCCTCGAGATTGCCCCGAACGAACAATGGAGGCGTGAAATCTTTCAGTTAACTGTTTCAGATGCTCCTTACTCTTTCGTTATTCTCTCTCCGTATAGAGCGTCTCTTTTTGCGTTAAGCCGAGAACTAACGAGTATCTATTCCTTTGTCAAACTGAGAACTAAGAAGTATATGGTTGCTTTTCGACGAGGAAAGCCTCTCAAGGATTGGAAATTTAAGAGATATCGTAAGGAATCAAAAAGAATTTGCGAAAATGTATGTACTTATTTATTACACCACCCAATAGTAATCACCATTTACTGGATGGGAAAGACAAAACATTAGTATAATAAAACAAATAAAGAAGCTCAGAATACAATGTAAACATCCATGAAAAAACTGACCGAACACAGGATAAAAAAACGGTTGCATGCTTTACATAATTTTTTTACATTGTTAAAGAAAAGAAATTTTTAATCATATTATATTTGTTACATGCAAAAATATTCAAGCTGTCTTGAATTTCATGATATTTCTAAATAGATTGGTACATTGGAGATGAGTTCTAAACAATAGTTCTAGAAATTGGCATGTAAATACTCAAGTAAACTCTTAAACCAGCAAGGGGGATTTTGAGATTAACGTAATTTAACAAATCAACACTGTCGACTGAGCCATTTAAAAGATTATAAAGTAAGAGTTCCTGTTGAAAATTTCTCCGTATCACAAGCTCAGAAAGGTTGAATCTAGATATCTCCTTGTAGGATATATAACATCTAAAATGTAGGAAGCAGATTTCATGAATTTTCTTTGAACTTTTTCAAGTAAGTCAGTTTAAATGTTAACCACGAGATTCCAAAAAACAGAACAGTATTCAAGTTTTGACCGTACAAAGCTAATAAATATATAGAATATGTCTCTGGGAATTCTTTACAGCTTCGTATAACAAACCCTAAGCTCTCCTGTTAGCAGAAGATAACATTGTTTCAATATGTTTAACGAAAGTTAGTTCAGGATCAAAATAAACTCCGAGATCTCTTATAAATTCGGGTCGATTTAGAACAACGTTCTGTAGTTTATAATCAAAAATTATAGGTGTTACTTTTTTAGTAAAAGACATTACGGAACATTTCTCAGGATTTAGAGGAAGTGCATTATCGAGACACCACTTCGCAATGTCGGACAAACACTTTTGAAGTCGCAAGCAATGGTTAACAGAATTGATTGCAAGCAATAATTTTAGGTATGCATATTAGCGACTATATCATTTATAAAAATTATGAATAAAAGGGTACCTAAATTTGATTCCTGCGGAACTCCTGATGTTTGTTCGAATTTGAAACCTGTAACCTCGATATTGAACATATTGATGCCTACCTATAACAAATACAAAGCAATTAGTTGATCGCGATGTCAATCGAAACTGCGTTTTTGAATTCGGTAGAAATTCGGATTGCTCGCTTAAGAGTTAGTTTGTGACAAGGAAACGGAATAACTTTGGAGAAAGTAAAAATAGAAAAAATAAAAAACGTGGAGCGAGGATTGTCCGGATTAGCAACGGACAACGAATCAAACCTCAAGAAAAAACTGGGCGGCTTCCCCAATGACAAAAAAATGACGGAAATCGAGTTGAACCTCTCACTCCAGCTTTGACTAGGGCGTCTTTCTAAGGAAATTGGATAGAGTCGGAAAATTGTGATACACTTACATCAAGCCTCAGTCCATTCTCAAGAAAAACATTACTAACGCTTTCCCCAATAAGGGATGAAATGAAAATAACTCTAAATGCGAATCAATATTCTCCGGCTAATTAAACGGATGACCAAACTAACTATGAAGCGATATAAGAAAATTTCCTACCTTGACTAACGGGTGGCTAGGGCGCTTCGGTCACTAATACCAGAGACAATCCAGCGAGACGTGTAACTCAATGTATTTTTTTTGTTCGGTAAAAGTTATTTGGGCGATTGTAACCACAACCAGTCTATGATGGCGCCACTAGTAAATAGCGGGAAAATTAAAAATGCTTTAGGGCGGGAAATTCAAACATGGATTGAGAAATAAATAGTTTTTCTATACAAATTTACAGGAGAAACAAAAACTATTGTTTCACTGTATATTAAAAAATATTAAAGCTTCCAATAACATCAATTTTTTTATCATTTAAATAATCAATTTAATAAAGGAAGTTTTAATCAGTTTAATATAAGCAGTGAACAGTTTTTATTACTCTTGTAAATTTCGCTAAAAAAAAACTTGAAAATTCTATTGATTATTAAATATTTAAACTTGGAAAAATAATACACCAAACTCTTTTTCTATAAATTATATTTTTGTAAGGTACAGAAAAACAAACTACAATTGCTTCCTTTAGAAAGTACCTCCTATCATTTTGTGACAAATTACAAAGAAAGTAACAGTTGTTATATATTCAAAATATATTTAAAAACTAATGTAACAAATATTTTATAAAGTATAGAGATACCTTTTTGCCAGACTATCATAAGTGCCATTTGAACAAATGTCGCTTACATTAGTCTGGCAAAAAGGTATGGATATGTTATGACTGTTTATTTTAATAGAAACCATGGAAACGAAACAAACACACATGTAAGTTGCCATGCCTTCTAAAAGGGAATGAAGGATGACATACTATCATCATTTAAACAGGACATTGCTGAAGGCTTACCCCTGTTATTTCGTTTGTTTGTGTATCTTGTGCGTGTGCATTCCTGTTGTGTCTGCAGTCATGTAAAAGTTTTCCTAGTCTCCTAATTTGGTTACTAGGTGGATCTTTTCCAATTAGTAGTCTAATCTATTCGATCTGTTCTGCAGCAGGAGGTACTTTTCAAACATAGCAAATAATAATAATAATAAACACTATTTAAAGATGAATACATTTTTGTAATTGCCCCTTACCTGTCTCTTACACCACCAGGGTATACCTATTTTCCACATTCCCTTTATTACAGATTACCTTACAATGTTTGAATGAATATAACATTTTACCCATGAAAAATCTAATTTCTCTTTTTCAATTTCATTTGAAACAATTGGTATATTACAATTTATTATCAAGGAAATCTTCTAATAAAGTTATAGCAAATCCTACTTAAACTACTGGTTGTTCTGCAGGATTAATTAAACTTTTCTTGAGATTGATCTCTCTCTCTAAAATCCAAAACCGACCTGATGTCCCCAAATTTATTTTCCAATGCATCCTGATTTAAAATTCTGCCCTTTTGTGATTCAATTTTTTTTCTTCCTTTAGAGTGGCTATTAGAGGTAGGTGTATGTAAGAAATAGCCAATCTCTAATCATTTCAAAAGTCCTTTGCCAATACTACATGTGCAGATTTTTTACTCAGCATACATTTTACTTTTCTAATAGATAGGAACTTTGTGCTGCCATTAAAGCTGTCCAGACATTCATCTACCTACTTAATGAACACAAGTAGCTGTAACAATGGATCTCTGTTCCAATTCACCTAAAATAATTATAGTCATTGTGTAATATATTATTAAACACACACATTATACAGTGGTTTACTTACCTCTAGAAAGAAATGTGTACAAAAACGCGAGTTTGGTTCCAGAAATTGCTTCATGCAAAAAATAATATGCAAAAATAAACATTCCCCCCCAAAGAAAATTAATTAAACAACAAAATCAGACTCAAAGAAATATACGGGGCCCAAATTAAATTAATTTTAATAAAATGCACATGTTCATAACAACATTCATAACATTGTCAGTTGTCAGTTTTAATCGATATTTTGACGTCAAAAAACCAGCAACACCAGCGCCCTCTGAAAATGGTGTTAGTTTTATTGGAGAGAGATAGACATATGTAAAGATCAATGTAAAAGAAAAAGAGGGGCATATATGTAATTTAAATGGACCACCGAACATATTTTCCTATTAAGTTACACGTCTCTGTTGTCTCTGCTAATACTCTCGATTAACGAAAAACTAAACCCTCACTTGGGTAGCGGTCACAGCAGAGGAACAAGAGAGCTTACGGTGGTCAGGAGTCAAGAGAGTGAAATTTGTTTTTGCCCGTCTTATTTATGTCTTTCCAGTAGATGAGCTCGGAAGCCCGGCAATTTCGGAATGGAAGGTACCACCTCCAGAGTCGATTGTTTACTAGTGCCAAAATAAAAAATGTCCTTCCGGAACCTTGGAATTTGCCACTAGATAATTGATATGAAATTGAATCTACAAATCCCTATTTAGAATTCGGCAAATACGGAAATATTTTAACCTACAAGGGGAACTTGACAACTTGAAAATAATTTCCATTGATTTCTCTTATACCAAATTCAAATTTTAATACAATGTTGATAGGTACTTACCGCAAGCGAAGTGTGTATTATGTGTTGCCTACTTACGTGCAAATTGAAAACGGGGTAATCTATTTTTAATATTTCAATTATTGTTTAAATACTCGTTTAAATACTAAGGGAAATGAGTTTGAAAATTAGACGTATAACTAAAATATTTAGATTAGTCTACATTTTGTTTTAAAATATCAATTAGCATTCTTTTATTTACTGCAAATGAAAATAAGCAAACACTAAAGTAACTTTGACGCACATGTGCGGAAATAATGTCAAATTATGACGAATCACGGAAAACGTCAACTTTTCAGTTAGATTTGAATGTACAAAAGCCTAATTTAGTAATTTGGATAGTAATCCTTGAAAAAAATATAACTGCCACTTGTTAAGAAAAACAACAAATCAAAATCCCATTAATAGTTTGCTGTATCTCTACATTATTAACACAAAATTGCTCTTACGGGAAAATCTCACCGACTTCCTTTTTTACTCGATTACCTCTCCGAGATGTTATCTTATCTCTCACAGCGATTAACCAACAAAATTATTCTCGTCCTATGTTTCGGGCTACTGGCACACATCCGTTAACCAAAGTAACGATTACCGGATATTTTTTACTAATTCAAAGATAATTATAAACTTGGGTTTTTCTGAAAAATTAAATGTAGGAAACAAAATTCATATTTATACAGATAAATTCAACGGTGAATACTTAAAATGTCAGCTACGTACTGATATAGTTTTGCTAACCAATAACTAGAAATTACGCAGCGATAATACTTCAACAAGATTTCATTGTTATAAAATAACACTTTATGTAATCTAAAGAGGTTTCATTACAGACATATGGTAATGAACGAGGTTTATCGTAAAACTAAATCTATGGCATCGTCTTTATTAATATTCTACTTATTTTGATTTTAATTGACTCTAGTAAAAACAATGGAATAAGATAAGTACTATCGATTATATAGATTAATAAATAGATACAGCAAAGAATAGCGCCCGCATTATACACCATAACACCTGTTAGCTATTTTCTGTACCACCTTGCTACTGCACTTGAAAAAACCAAATACCCATCCATTTATATAAAAACTTCAGGTAGCTAGAGCTCTCTTGGCTTTTAACTTTAATTTTTTTTTCTTTATCATCAGGTGTATCTTTGTGCTACCGTTTTCGATCCAGGTAAATTTTATAGCACGTGCCTCGGGGTTTTGTTAACACGAGGAGCCCAACACATAAATTTGGGGTGATTTAAAATATTACAGAGAATTTAATAGGTTATAAAAGTATCATTTACAACTATTGTATGGTACCTTACAATGGAACCCTTGAATAAAAGGTACATTTCGAAAACCCTTTGTTTTTCGCGAATAGTTCTTGTGGCCATACACTGCAAAACTTGGCTAGTAACTACACTTCCTAAAATAGTAGATTTTAATGTAGGTAACAATAATATAATAATAATATAATTAGAAACTATTTTTTTTATCTTTAAAATACAGCAAAAATATGACAACCTAACTTTATATTAATTACAAGAGTCAATTTAATTAGAAATTAATTGAATAATACCTTACAATAATTACTAAAAAGACATCTTGATGTATAGAAATAATATTAAATTTTAAGATAAATAATTCTATAAAGTTCTAACCACTATCAGAAAAATATTAAAGAAAGATAAAAACTCGCTTTTTAACATTGAAGACATAAGCAAAATAAAAATCTACTTTGAAAGTGACGTCATGCGTAAGATGGACCGAATTTCGTACCGCTTACCGCTTCACCTGTATTTTTCCACCATGTGGAAGTTGGAGTTTTCATTTTCTAATTTGCAAATGTAGAAGAAACACAAACAGGCCACCAAAATACAAATTTAACGTTGCCACGTCGCTTTCAGTTTTTCTTTTTATATTTTAAACATTTTAATTGGTGAATTCTATACTCCAAATTTTAACTTATCCAAAGATGAGTCAATTGTGCCATATAAGACCCTGTAAAAAGAAAAAATTGTAATGCAAACAAATTAATACAAAATCATAAAATCAATGAATCTAAAGTCACTTTTGCATCTTTCATTTATCTAGGTAGGTACTCGTATTTATTGTAATTCAAACAGTATCTACATCTACATTCGATTTTTATATAGCTGAATTATATCTGGTAGAGAAACTCTGAATTTGTACAACAGTTTTTTTACACTTAGTCTAGTTAATTAACACCGAACCTACTTTCAAATTGAAACAATAAAATTATATTGTTAATTGATCATAAGAATCGGATTACAATATGGATCAGTAAAATACCTATTTCATTTTCACCGTTGTTGTAAAATCGTGTAAGCTTGTAATAAATTTGTTAGAACTAATGCAAATAAATCTGTGTAGAGCGGTCGCTTGTTAAAGGAGAATCCCCTTCAGTATATGCCCTGTCCTGTGCTGTAAAGCTTGTAAACTAGCAAACTGGTAAACTAATCCTTATCTGAACAGCCGTCTCGCCACTACCGGTTGCATAATTAACCACTATGCACACATACGGTTAATTGTGGAAGGAGCAGAGATTATGCCTGCCTTGTACCGATGATATTCCCAATTTGAAATTCCAGTGTCGACACTGCGAAGGGGATTAGATAAAAATAAAGAGATAATGAATTCTATTATGATGGTAGCTGGCGTTTTCCGGGATTTCCTGTAAGGAAAATGGCACCACCAATCATCTTTAAGTTGCCCCGGAACGCTTTCGTCCATTCCCCGGACAAGCTCATCTTTTGGGGTTAAAATTCACTCGTAAGGGGGTGAATTAGGAAGAGTATTATTATTATCATCACTATTACTCTATGCATTTTATTATAAATATTATTTTATAGTCCAGTCTTATAGCCGGCGGTATGCAGACTGTTCACAAATGGATTTAGATGGGAACTTTTAAGAAAAGGACACCATATAATGATATTAAAATATTAAAACAATATTCTGTGTTAATGATGCCATCGATACTCAAATACCAAAAAGGGCCAACAGCTGGAAAAATAAGAAAATACAAAACGAATCAATCTGGTATTCAGATAGTTCGAAGATGCAAAACAGCACAGGAGCTGGGATTTACCAGGTGAACTCAGGGAACACCATTGGTCTAAGCCCGAGGTCACTGGCAACAGTCTTTTAGGCTGAAGCAACAGCAATAAATGCTTTTGTCCAAATGACTCTCTTAGAGTGAAGAGGGTCTTTATTGACAGACAGTCAGGTAGCCCTTAAAGCATTTAAACGCGTAGAAGTACAATTCATATTAATATTAAATTGCCAACGGTTGCTCCAGGCCTTTGCAGAACACAACAAGGCCACTCTTGAATCATGCTCTTGCTGCGATGTGAGGCAGTGTTTGAAATCTAGAAAGCAGACCGCAGACCTCTTAGCCAGATATGGAGCTACTACAACTCTAATTGGATCAGAACCCACATGTGGTATTTCATATCAACATGTTAAAGAGGTGCGAATTGAACAAATAGAAATTAACACCATGTGCTCTGGTTGTAACTTCGTGATCTCAGGCAGTCCAGAATACTCACAAAGGGTTCATACAAGAGTAGACCAAATCAACTGTTTTTCAAAAGTTGGCTCATAATTAGGTAATTACGCTGCGTTCAAATATCGGATATTTCCGCTATCACATGACGAATGACATAAGGACACATATTCGTAAATATTAGACACTTTCGAATTGGTAAAAAAATAATAAAAAAATTAAGGAAAAATGGATTTACCACATTATCGAGCAGTATTTGATGATATTCGAAGTAATTTAATGCAACAAAAATATACTGTTCGATTGATTGAGGCTTTGTGGAGTGAAGCTTCATCTATTCGCGATTCAAATTAACGCGCGCCTGTCATTTGTCACCTATAAGTAGGATATTTATTTATTTACAATGTTTGTTTTGGGCGAGATTTTGTACTTGTGATTTTTAACTGTTTATAACATTATAATTTTGAGTTTAATTTAGTGTTTCCGTGCTTTATAATATTTATCATGTGTTTATGACTAATTTGTTGCAAATCTTCACCTATCTGATTGCTACACAAACATCTAGAAATATTTATTTACAAAACCCAGGACATGTTTTATTATATGGTTTAACGGACATTTCAAGTACCTAATGTTTATTATTGATAAACTTAATTAAAAATCTTACTATCCTTATTCTTATATTATGAAGTGAATGGTGAAGTACTTTATATACATGTAAACTTTACAAAACGAAAAGTACCAACAGGACTAAAGTCACCAGTACTGAAAGGAGTAAAGATTCTATTTGCTCAAGAAGCCAAATACTTGGGAGTCATCTTTTACCACAGGTTAACATGGAATCAACACTTGCAAAAAGTCACCCAAAAGAGCACAACGTCCTTCAACTTATGTCGAAGGTTGTGTGGAAAAAATTGGGGACTACAACCGAAAATGTCCCTATGGTTTTATACCAGAGTCATAAGGCCGATGATAACCCACGGATCGGTGGTATGGTGGCCAAAGACTCGGCAAGCTGGAGCTTTTCGATTTTAATGGTATTAAAAGGCATGTCTTAGTACCACGGGAGCTATGAGAACGACTTAAACAGCAGCTATAGAAGTCATTTTAAACCTAACACCACTACATATATTCATTTAAGGCGAAGCCCGGTCTGTCACATACATACTGCACAAAGGTTCATCACCCATAAGCAGTTTGCATGGACGCGACTACAGCGAGCTATATAAAGAATTGGAGAACGACCAAATAATGGAAATGCCTTCAGATGCAATGCTCCCAAAGTATAGCTTTCAAAAGCAATATAAAGTAAGTATACCAGACAGGGAAGCGTGGACGGGAGGACCTCCTTTTCATGCAGAATTCACCTGGTATACAGACGGCTGCAAAACCCATGAAGAATCTCACTGAGCTTAGGTAAAAATGCGACAGTATTCCAGGTAGAAATAGCAGCAATTTATTATTGTGCAACAGAGGTCTTAAGACAGAAGGTAAATGGAAAAACCATTGTCATATACTCAGACAGTCAAGCGACATTAAAAGCACTCAGTTCCATGCATGTACACTCAAAGCTTCTGTGGGACTGTTTGACAGTCCTAACAGAGCTAGGTAGTCAAAACAGACTAACCACAGAGGACTGCTTAGGTCTAGCAAGACTGAGATTCCTTACACTTGGAGAAGAAAAACCATGAGCAACTAGCTATACAGGAAAACTACTTCCCAGTCTATGGAGTCTATTACAAAATACCGAATTAGACATGGTACTTTAAACAAAGATTAAAGAATATCCACAATAGATCTGAGAAGGTCGAGGTGGGGGAGGCTCATGGCTCACAGTCCTATTTAAATCTAATCTAATCGCAGGACATGTTTTATTAGGTGGTTTAAAGGACATTTCAGGTAACTAACGTTTATTATTGATAAAGTTAATTAAAAATCTTACTATCCTTATTCTTATATTATGAAGTGAATGGTGTAGTACTTTGTATACATGTAAACGCTAATAAAACTCAATGCAGATTGCAGTTTGATTCTAGACAAAATTTTGCAAAATCCCAAAATTTTACGACTTACCTTTGAAAAATAATAAACACTTCAGTTTTGATTTTGACATGTGTTAATTAATTGCAATTTGCTGGGGGCTTTTTCGCTAGTTTAATTTTTAATATAAACACTATCACACACTATATATAAGAAATAAACTAATTTAAAGCTCACAAGTAAAAAGAAAATCCAATTATAATTGATACAAATTAAAATATAAACCGTGAACACGAACGCCAATGTTGACAAAACATGAACTAACTGATTTTAAAACAAAAATGATAAATGAACAGAAATTTAAAAATCCTATGATTACATATTATCAGACAGAAATTTTGCTATTTAAAAACAAAAGGCTTTTCCACTTCTTCAAGATTTAAAAATCTGACGACGTAGCGAAATTCCGTTACTCCTGGCAACGCTGAACAAAGTCCTACTTATAGACACCTTTTATAAATTTCCTCCAGAGGGCGTATCACAGCAATTATTTATCGTTGGTATCAAGAAGTTTGTATATCAACTCTTTGGAAATTCCCAAATACATTTTTTTTAAATTACTCCAACAAAATAATGTAAACTTTTTTAAAACTCCAAAGTGAAACCAACTTATAGAAAAACCATCTCTCGGAAAGATTCAACCCTGCACATCAGAGTTCTACGCACGCTGCCTTACCAACTCGGCTATCAGGATATTAGATGTTTGAAGTCCGAATTATTAATTTGAATCCCAAATGGTGACTCAATGTTTCAATAAATTACTAGTTCAGTGTTGTATAAGTCTAAGGAAACATGTCTGGCGCTTGCAGATCCTCCCCTAGAGGTCGTCTGTTTGTGTTGAGTGTTGTAAATACGTACCAACGTAAACACATTTAAGTTTGACGTAGTAATCTAAGTGATGAACTTCGTGAAAATCGTCCTTTAACATCAAAAACTGCAGAAAATATCGATGTATTATATGTAAAATTATTTATAAAAATAGACATTTAAGATATCGTCAGATTCAGGCATCTTTGCTAATTTATATTACAAAATAATATATTTTTTTTTAATTTATTGGCCTACATAGCTAGGATGATACAGCCATTTGGTAACAACAGGTAAATACTTGCAATATTTTTTTAACATTACCGAAAGACAAGCTTAAAAAATATATCAAAAAGTGTAACAGGAACTATAAAATTTTTTGGAACATCTAAACTCTCTAAAAATGTATAAATATTACAAAAATTATTCTGACAATTAAAAAAAATATGCTGTAAATACTTCCGTTTTCCACACGTACACCTATCATTTTCTTTTATGCCTATTTTCTTGATATGTACCATACTGAGATGTACCATACTACTAGGTACTACATGAATAGTTAGAAATTTAGACACGACTTATGACTTTTGATTGTGCTATCCATGATTTAACTAGTGAATTGTTAGTAATTTAATTGGTTCAAATCTTATTTAACAGGTCGACTTCAAAGAATATCTTTAAACATTTCAAACAAAAGGATGTTCTCCAGCCAGTCACTAAAGAATTAGTTAGTTCCTCAGGGCTTTGCTCTGGTACCATTGCTCTTTTTTATTTACATGTATTTACACTTATATAATGCGTTTTTAAGATTATTCTTTCTCATACAATAAGTTTGTCTTTTACTTTTTTTTGTTTTTATTCTAAATTACAATTTTGAGAGCGAGTTTTAGATTTTAAATCTTGTATTCAAATTAATAATTTGGATGTCAGAGATTTATGTCCTAATGGTCGCAAAGACAGTATGCATAAAAAACGAATATGTGGGTTCGAATCCCCCGCTGACAGAATTTTGTTAATTATTTCGTAGATGAAATTTTGTGATTTATTTGGGGTACTTTAAAACTTTAAAACCGCTTGTTCACTACTTTTAGAATAAAATTAATAAATAATACCTTAATGGCGTGGACTGACGAGCTGCGAACAGATATAAAATAAATACGTTTGAAAGGCAACGACAATATCTTGGTCGAGTCGAGGCCATAGAATTTTATCGGATACCAAAAAATGTTGGTTGCAGAAGCCAGAGAGAACAGAACAGCGAGCAAAAGCACCAACACGGAGTGTTGGCAGTTGCAATCACAATCACGTTGGCGGCGAGGAGAAACGACGGAAACGGGATGAATAAGAAGCGATTCCGTGAGCGAGCAGCGGCGTAGTTAAAAAAGGATGCATATTTAATTATAGTGCGATTATTCAGTTATGCATTTCTATACAATATGGTACAAATTAAAGGAATAAATTATTTTGTAACTTCTGGAAAAATCTGAAACGCGTGTTCAGTCAGATTTTCCTCTTATTCGTGACGTCATCTCTGTGAACGTGAACGTCATTGATGATTTTTAATAGAAATGTGGGTAATGCCATACATCATTTAAAAGATTTTTTATTTATATCCAACAAAATTAATAATTTTAAGTAACTGAAGTTTGTGAACTGTCAAAAAATATTTATAAAATTACAATAGATAATTTTTCAAGTGATAATTTTAGACTTTTTATAAATACCAATAAGTAAATTTGACAGAGGCCGTAACTAGAAAGAAAAAGTTTCTTGCTTGACTTTTTGAATAAAAAAGTGAGGTATTTCAACTTTATAAAATATTTTGTTCGTGTTTGATATGAGACAACGATGTAAAAGTATTTCTTAGGGATTCGATTTCAAGTATTGCACTAGGAAAATCGCATCCATCCTTTTCTGTCAATTAAAAGAAAAAAATAATTCGGACCACTTTCGTGAACGTTGTACAGGGTTTTTTTTATTATATTTTGACCGCTACTTACACTGTGCATCAGAGAAAACGGGCCACCCAAAAATTTACAAAACTGTTAAATTTCTTATTTTTAATTACATAAAACGGGTTAGTTTGCGTACTTGCAAAGTCATGCCGACTCTGTAAAAATCATAAACAAACTTTCGGAACCGAGTAAACCAAAAAATTTATCAGAATACTTTTTTACCCATCAATTAAGTTTCATGAAAGTAACTGTTTTGAGAACTTTATGAACTTGTATTGTGTTCTAAAGAGTATTAAAGGTATTTTTGTACTACACTGGTCTTCGTAAAGTGTAATCCTTAATAATGGATGAAAAATATCGACGAGCTATTCAAATTGTAACAATATTGGAAAATGGAGCAAGTCAACGGAATGTGGCGAGAAAATTAAATGTGAGTCAACGGTTTCTTGCAACCGGCTCTTATCACCGGCGACCCAGTGCAGGTGCTAAAAAAAACAACAGCCAGGGAAGATCGCTTTATTCACCATTGCTACTGTACGAGACCGAACCCAAACTGCTAGAATGCTCCAAAGCTGTCTTCAGCAAGCTCATGGAACGGCAATCAGTACTTCTGCTGTTCCGCGAAGGTTAAGAGAAAGTGGTTTGATAGCTTGCAGTCCAGCTACAGGACCCTTGCTTACTGCAGCACACAAAAGATGTAGACTTGCTTTTGCTCAAGAACATATGAATTGGACAGTGGACGATTGGAAAAAAGTACTGTTTACGAATGAGTGTAGAATGAGTATATATGAAAAAGATGGCTGAAATAAGGTTTACAGAAGAGCTGGAGAACGTTATGCTGCCTGTACTCGGTCACCTCGAGTTGCTTTTGGGGGTGACTCAGTAATATTTTGAGCAGGAATTTCTTTGGAGGCACACACATATCTCCTTATTATTGCTAGAGGCACATTATCATCTCGATGATACATAACAGAGATCCTAGAAGAGCATGTTATGCCGTATGCTGGGTTTGTTGGCAGTCATTTGCTATTAATGCAGAATAACGCACGACCACACACGGCAAGAATGGTAACACAATACTTTAAAGAGGTTGGTATTCCCAAAATCGACTGGCCTCTTCTAAGCCCGGATCTTAATCCTATTGAGCATGTTTGGGACCAGCTCAAAAGACGTGTAAAACGTCGCATACCTGTTCCAACAACACGCGAAGAGCTTCGGTTGGACCTTATTGAAGAATGGACCACTTTTCCTCAAGCAAACATTCAGACCTTGCTGGTTTCTATGTTAAATCGAATGAGGAGTGTCATCCAGAACCGAGGTGGCAATACGCCACCATTTATTGCCTCTTTAATTTTATTATTGCAAAGTGTGACTTATATGGTAACATCGGATAACATGGTAAAACAATTACTGACTTAATATATAATAGATTTATTGTTTCAAAAATAAGTTATATTTAAAAAGATGAATTATTTCTTAAATTTTTAGTTGGCCCGTTTTCTCTGACGCGCAGTGTATTTTCATTATTATTGCGAACACAAAAAAAAGTTTTAGGTAAAAGCTTTGTTGTTTATCTGTACCGACTAAAAATGTAATAACTGGCAGAATTATATATACAGGGCGCCTCCAACAAAATATAATTTCAATGTTTTAATGGGACACCCTATATATTTTTGTCATTTTAAGTAGACTTGCATTTCCTGATTACAAATTTATAATATTTTAATTATTTAGTGACTTATTGCACTATGAAAGCGTAACATATAGACGGCTATGAAAATGATGTTTCCAAGTGAAACAGTTGTTTGTTTATTAAAAGTTGTCAATTGATTGCTTGTAATGGGTTATACTGCGGCCGAAAAAGTTGAGGTAAAGCAACAAAACTTTTACTTGAAACTTTTTTGTGTTCACAAGAATAATGAAAATAAGTAGTGGTCAAAATGTAATGAAAAACCCTGTACAAATCAGTCAGCTATTGTGAGTGAGTATTATATGTTTATAATCTACACAATAGTATTTTTTGATATTTTTACAAAACCCTACTACAATTTCCCTACATTCAAGTCTCTGGGCATAAATATAAATGTTTTTTTCGAATAGGCATCCGTTGAATTTAAATAATTTGTTGCAAAGAATTTTTTCATTATATTTCGTCTAACAAGGAAACATCAACCTAGAAACGTATTCGTATTTTCTTACGGTTTTTAATGTTATTTGTAGCGATCAAATCCTTGTAGAGTCCCAAATTTTTAACTAAGAGGGAACACATTCCTGTGAAAAGTAATCCTGAAAACAAGAAATAAAAACGTAAGTGCAAATTACTATTATCAACTATTCAGAAAAACATTTAACATCGAGAATGCAGATAAAAAGTAAAGAAAGTATTCTATTGATTTTTTACCTATAAATATAGTGTCACCCATTAGTAAAGTGTTACCTGCCTAGCCATGTCAATAGAGGGCACAGCTGATTAGGTACTTTGGTGATACGCCATTTTATCTCGTTTTTTAACCTGTTTTTTTTGAAGGGCATGTGCTCTCTTATTTTTCTATTATGAACAATTATTTTATTTAGTGTTATTTGGAAGATTTTCCTAGACAAATATTACAATATCGGAAACGCGAATGAAGTTGAGTATTTGACCAAAAACTAAACGCAATTCCAATTAACGAAATAGGAGGTAGTGTATTCAAATGCTCGTTTCATTTTCAATGTAACACCGTGTTTAAAAAACTTTTTAAAGAGTACATATTACAAGTGGTAAGGTATTTGTAAAAAAAAATAAAATGCATTTCCTTATCGTAGAGTCAAAACCTCGTATCATCAAATTACCAGGTTTTCAGGAAACACTAAAATATTTTTTTTTGTGTGATTGTTAATTTTGTAAAAGTAGTTTTTTTATGTAATAGCAAAAGGAAAGTCAAAAAGATGTCAAAAGATGCCAAATGGTTAAAGATTTCCATTTTTAAAATGAATATCTAAAAAAAAATTACATTCAGTTACGCCAAAATATGAGTTACGAGGTTTTGACTCTACAACGACGATTTGTGATTGTTTTTGTATTATTTTATCATCTTATTTTAATAGATAGGATATATCTATTCTATTAGGTTAGTTGCAAAGATGACTCCACAAAAACATTTACTCTGACTAAAGTTGTCAAAGGTTTTTAGAACGTTATTCCCATTCCCAAAATATTTACTTCTTGTAGTCGGTTAAGTAAACGTTGTAACAACGTCCGAGTTTAACTGAAGACATGCTCAAGTTTAAAACGACGTTGTCCGGTGGTTTAGAGAGCGATGTTTGATAAATGACTAATTTCTACACCAAGTACAACGTTAATTTTATTATTATGTGGTTATCGTCGCCAAAATGCTACTTGGGTATAGTCCATCTATACTACACACTCTAACGCTCAGGGAATTCGAGCATCGTTGTTTTAAATTTTCATTGAGACTGATTTTGGAACTATACACATTCCCCGGATATCTTGCAATTTCATGTCCCTACAATCTCAACATTCAAATTTTGAGAGTTGGCCATTCAATTCACTAAATACTTTGAACTTTTATTGAACTTCATTGTCACTGTAGCTCTATTAACGGAGCAGAGAAAAATAAACGTTGTTTTTCCCTAAATCCCCGAAATCGACGTGCAATTATATCAAAATGCCGGGATTAACATGCTAAAATATCGAATTCCCGGGATCGATATGCAAAAATCTCCAAAACCGGAGATAGCAAAATTGTATTCTCTAATAAAATTGTGTTCTACACCACTGCACACCGCTCATCTCAACGTTTCGTATGGCATCGCGAAGCGGGGAACTGGCGGAGCCTGTACGTACATACACCACCGTCATACACCATACACCTCGGTGGCGGATATACACGCAAACCGACAAGATCTCGAATCTCAGTCAACAGCTGCCGGTTGCGTTTCAGCGACGACAACGGGTTCGCGATATTGAAATTTTACAGATGCGGACTCAGTAGCTGCAGACGCAGCGTTTATTTTTGGTTTCCAGGGAGGGCATAGTCGGAAATGAGAAGTATAAATTAAATTTTATTTTGATGTACTTAGGTATTCGATGTTAATGTTTAATAAGTGAAAGAGAAAAAGTAGTAATTCTTCGAATGGATACTTTAGAGTCGGATGACTTTAAACAACTTAAAAAGTTATGCGATATGGCCACGAACATTTGAAGCAAGTGTACCAATCATAATTAAAGAATCGCAAACAGAAACGATACCATTCAAGAATACGAATTAGATATTGCGAGGATGGTTCGCTTTGCCTACCCATCAGCTACAGAAAATTGGTGGAATGTTTGGTTGTCCAAACATTTGTTTACGGACTCCGTGCACATGTCACAAAACGGTGGACGATGTCCTGTCCACTGCTCTTGAATTTGAAGCGGCTACTACAAAGGCTTCAGGTGAATACAGTGAAGTAAGTAAGTAAAAGAGGAAAGTGGAAGAAGACGAAGACTACTACGTGCTTGAATTGCAGGGAAATTGGAAATTGGAATCACTACAAATAAAACAACCGTTCCAGCAGCTTTACAGGAAGATACGCTGATACCTGGTATAAGTAAAATCGTAGCGCAGTAGTGAAGGAGAAACAGCTGTCATGATGGAACCTTGGAACCCCGATCATGATGGAACCTTGGAACCCCGATGACGAAGTTTGTCGAGGAATTCTGATAGGAAAGGGGTTGGTCACGTCTGCTAAAGAAACTGCCCGACTAACAACAACTGTTGTTGACGGTGAATAGGCCTCTACCAAAATTAAAGAAGAACAAAAGAACGATCTTGTTTTAAAGAAGAAGCGATAATGGAAAGAGGAAAATCATTGACCTAGTCGGAAAGGAGTATCAAAACTATCTCCAGTAGTTAAGTTATTTGTGGATCAATGGGATTGTTTTATCCTAGAAGAAGGCTTATTATAGCGATTACTCGAAAATGATTATGGTTCTGAAAACAGAAGACAGTTGGTCATCCCAAAGTCTAAAGTAGCTGAAGTACTTCGGTATTTACATGACGGTTCATCAGAATGACATCTCGCTATTAAGAATTAATGAACGGTTTTATTGGATGAGCAGTTACGATGATTTAAAGAACTGGTGTAAAAAATGTACTAAGTTATGAGTAATGGACCCTCGTTGCAAAAGAAAGGCTCTTATGAATAGTCGGTAGCCCATTTGAGAGAATTGCCTTAAATATTGCTAGACCATTCCCCATGACCAAGAATGGTAATAAACACATGATGGTGATTATGGATTATTTTACGAAGTGGGTGGAAGTCTACAGCCATTCCAAATTAAGAGGCCTCAACTGTTGCAGACCTAAATATCGCTTGACCATTTCCCATGACCAAAAATGGTAATAAACACATGATGGTGGTTATGGATTATTTTACGAAGTGGGTGGAAGTCAACAGCCATTCCAAATTAAAAGGCCTTAACTGATGCAAATGTGTTGATAAACGAGTTTATCAGTGGATTTTGAGTGCCTTTGGAGATCCATAGTAATCAATGCAGACATTTTGAAAGACAGCTTTTCTGAGGAATCTGTGACAGTCTTGGAATGAAGAAAACCAGAACTACAGTGTTGCATCTACAGTTGTACGGAATGGTAGAGCGAATAAATAAAAACCTTGGTAAATACCTTTCAAAAGTAATTTTCAATTATCAGCGAGATTGGGATCAGTATCTTTCGGTCTTCGTAATGGCCTACAAATCCGCTATCAATGAATTAAAATGCCAAACACCAGCAAAAGTCCTGTTTGGACAAGAGATGGGACTACCGTGCAATCTCGAGTTTGGATGCCGAATATGTAATCCAGTAAGGAAGAAAAATGGACGACGTCATGAGTTGGTTCCCCCCAACCTCAAATCGCCAACCATAAGATGAAGAATCCCAAGGCACACAAGGATGTTTCAAGAAGGGCGACACAATCTGACACTAAAGGGTTATTAGGTCTTTGGAAGGTCCGTACCTTATAAAAAAATTAATGAGGTCATTTACTGTATAAGCAAGATCCCAAACGGTAAACCGAAGGTAGTGCATCACAACAGGACGGTGTCATTTGAATGTAACCATGACCAAGAAAGAAAAAGTAAACCAATTTCAAGAAATAGCTATTTTTTTGAAGAATTTATTTGTACACATGGAGGTACCGAAAAAGAAAGTTATAGTGTTACAACCTATAAACCTTATGATAGATCGCGTTACCTTTTTTATTTAGTAACAAAGAACACTTTCCACAATGGATCCACTCATGATATATGGAAAGCATTATATAGTTTTAGGGAGTACGTACTGGAGTCCAATGTACAGGGTTTTTCATTATAATTTGACCGCTATTTATTTTCATTATTATTTCAAACACAAAAAAAAGTTTTAAGTAAAAGCTATGTTGTTCTATCTGTACCGACTAAAAATGTAATAACAGGCTGAATTGTATATACAGGACGACTCCAACAAAATATAATTTAATTTTTTTAATGGGACACCCTATATATTTTTGCCATTTTCAGTAGACTTGCGTTTCCTGATAACGAATATATAATATTTTAATTATATAGTGACTTATTGCACTATGAAAGCATAACACATAGATAGCTATGAAAATCATGTTTCCAAGTGAAACAGTTGTTTGTTTATTAAAAGTTGTCAATTGATTGCTTGTAATGGGTTTTACTGTGGTCGAAAAAGTTGAGGTAAAACAACAAAGCTTTTACTTAAAACTTTTTTTGAGTTCACAAGAATTATGAAAATACGTAGTGGTCAAAATATAATGAAAAACCCTGTAACTAGCCATGCCAAAGAGAGAGTGCAACTAGCTGGATTGAAGAATCATTCGAAACATTGTGGAAGTATTCGTCCAAGATACCGAACTTCAAATAATGATCTGCAGCTATTCGCCCAATGTTCAAGTTATACCATTCAGTTCCAGTTCTGTAAAAGTTCCAGGAGTAACTATCTCTTATGGAGGGGAAATGTCATGGTTGTCATTTTTGACCAGTCCGATCCTGATTTAATTCGTTAAGTTTCTTTTTGCCTCATTTGACCTTTTACTGCCTTAATTTTACCCGTTGCCAAGAATATTCAATAGAATTAGTAATCCCCGAAACCACAAGACACGCTCATAGCCACCATCAGTCGAAGTGAATCATTTATCTAGAAAATACTGGACCCGTGACGAAACATTAAGAGACAACGATGATGGTGAAGGTATTATTAGTCTAAGAAGGTTAGAACATTCGAGAACGCCACATTTATATATAAATAGACTGTTCTGCCATGTAAATCAGTTTTAGTTAAAATGTCGATCTGTTTAGATAAATATTGTATCAGTAAGAGATATAAATTAGTGTTGTGTAAAAATAAATTAAGTTATAAAATAAATTAGTGTATTAGTGAAATTAACAAACTGTTGAAATAAATTAACGTTAGACTGCGTTGCCACTTAAAATCTTTCGCTTTATTTCTCTTTTGTGTTTTTAAATTCACTCTAGAATACGTTTTTTTGGTCCAATTTCATGCGAGACTCGAGAACTCTAGTCCTAAGTATACTAGTTGAGAACAACTACCCAATTTTCACTGAAAATCTTTACATTTTTTTCTATGCAGATAATATATTGACCTTCCATCTGTTTTTACGGTTCCAATCAATATACAATTATCATACCACTACAGTTCTGGGCTGTTTTATGATATTTAACAGTTATCTCTTTTTGTCACTTTTTATTCTGTTTTTGTCACTTTCACTGTTTCACTTAATTTTCTTATATTTTATTAACTAAATACTTAATTTATTAGCGGAGGTGACTTTCTGAAGATACAATGTTACATATTATTTTATTGATTGTATTGTATACCATAAATATTACAAATTTTATGTTTTTTTAAATTTCCTGGTTGTTAGTTTATAAGGTGTGTTAATTTGTAATTAATTATTTATTTACAACTGTTACTCATTGCGTAACTTTCATTTTCATTTAATTAATTTATTATGAAGATGGCCACGTTTGACCAGTTAAATACCCTTCACAATTAAAAAAAAAATAGATATTATCTCCATCAATTAAAATTAATTAAAAAAAAGAAAAACCTTTGCATATTTTCTCATTCATTCGTCGACTCACCCCGAAAGAATATTTTCAAGTCATTGCGTTCCATTGTTCCATCTTTTGTTTTGAAGAATCCTTTAAAAAACCCTTTCTTACGTTCCGCCGGCCCTATGGCATGGCCCCGTGGCCCTTCTCCCCTAATGTTTCTCTCTACTTTGTTTTGCCCCGCGCTTAGTCTTTCGGCGGCCCTTATCGATCTAATTCACGGAACGCCGTGGAATGATAATAATTAGCAGCCGAGGGCGAATGCTGATGATGATGATATCGGAATATTAGATATTGTTCACGGGTAATCTGGTTCCCCAGTAAATACAGCACTTGGCAGAATTCTACTTATTATTAATATTAGTAATATGGGATAAGAAAGAAACAATTATATTTCAGGTGCATCAAAATATTAAAATTAAGAGTCATTCCATAAATGTGGTATAATCTGTAAAGGATGAAAATAAACAAAGTCTTTACTACAATCGAAAAATAAAATTTATTAGGCACGTCAACTGTCATTTAGTTAGTCCCAAAACAGTAATATAAATACCATCATTACCATCCCACTAAACAAAAAAAAATGTAAAGGAAGATGAGGCATGGCCAAGGAATAACAAAGTAAGACAATCTTCTTGTGGTCCATCAAAACAAGATCAGAAAAAAATTATGATATATCTAATACTTTCCTTAATATTTTTATTATTAATGGCGACTCGTGCCTTATATACTTGGGATAGCACAGAAAAAAAGAGAATCGGAACTGAATGCCAAAAAAAGGCTCAGTTAGAAAAAACAACTAATAAGAACTTTTGCTCTGTTGTTTACAAAGATGCCATTTAGGGGTTGGCACGTAACAAGAATATCTAGCATTTGCACCGTCCACCCCTGTATGTTGTGTATGTCTTGTAGACTGGGCCAAAAAAATAAAACAATTTTTTTTCTTAGCGGAACTATGAAAATATTGTTCATGGCGACAAAAAAAATTTTTCCTGAAAGTTTGAGCCCTTAATAATAATATTAAGAGGTGCATCATTGCAGTTATTGATTTTTCAACAGTTGTCGCGTTTTTGCATACATTTCGGACTTGGTCAATTTTAAAAAAAAATTTTCATCTCTTATCCTTGTAGGAAATTAAATTCCCCACAAAAAAAGCTCTCTTAGTAAATTTTCGTAAGACGAGTCTATTCTTTGTAATCGAGCCTTAAACATTGGTATATATTTTCAATTTTTCACTTTGCATTTGGGATTTCCAAAATGAACTTAAATATTAAGATTGCATATTTATATTTATAAATTATTTTGTTGTGTATTGTGTTTTAATTATTTTGTGCTGATTTAGAATGTAAAATAAGGACCAAAACAACATTAATACCAGGTTGTAAGTTCTAAATTCTATTTTTGTCAACCTGCCCTTCTTTGATATACACTTTCAATAATAATGTATACATTGATTTTAAAACCAAAGAAGGTTTATTTTTATTTGTTTTCCTTTGGCAACTGGTAACATAATGAATTTTTCGTAACCAATTTCATAATATTTAACATTAGGCAACTGGTTGCATAAATTAGATCATTTTGACACTCTCTGCGATTATAAAAAAATTACACTATATAGACCGTCAGATAGTGACAGGTTCAGGTGCCCCATTTTCGCATACAAGCCTCGAAGAGGGTTGAAAAGTACATCGATTTTATGTAGAATAAAAGTAAATTTACGAGTGGCTCCTGGGGATAACAATGGAGAATTCGATTTCCCCCAAAAAAATGAAAGCTTATTTGTTGCCCATATTTCCAGGCAAGCCGCTTTTCTATATGATTAATTAATAGAACTAGGCTTCGGAAAACCAAAGGGTTTAATGTTGCAAGAGGCTAAAGGGTTGAAATAAGGGTGTAATCTTCTAAGGAAAAATCGAGATTTTATCAGATTTTTCCACACAAGCCCATTGAATGTATGGAAACATACATCGTCACTGGTCCGAAAAATATATTTTCTTGAATGACCTGAATGTATAAGTGCATTTTGGGGTCGGAAAATTTTTCTGATAAGGAAAATCGAATTTTCCATGTGTTATCCCCAAGAGCCACTCGTAAATTTTGTATGCATTTAACTTACTAAAATTTCCACAGAAAGTACTAATGCTCTACTTGGAGCTGTTATAACATGAGAAGTTACAATATCTTTCAAGTGCCGTGTCAATGCCTTGGTATTCGAAAATTCTTGTAAATAATACAACGCTAACTCTGAAGGGATTTTTATAAATAAACTGCGTCCTTCTATTCTGTCGCTCTTCAATAATCTTTTGAATTTCAACAGCTATCAATAATTCAATGTATTCAAAATCTGCCTCATCCGTGTCTAACACAGTCTCATACGACTTTAAATTAGAGCACTACAGATTACTCATGTTGCATTCCACTAATATTTATCGTATTCTGTGTTCGAGAATACACTTTTATGAAGTAATCTAGTTCCCATTCGACATTTCAGGGATCTCCTATTCGAATCGCGGTATTTGACATTCGATAATACTACCTCAGGTCACAAATATTGAATTGTAACCGGCTTGTTAAACGGACTTTAGAAATGTATTCAATGGGTCTCGCAAATGCCAATAGTACAAGAGCCAAAACGACCAAACAGGCAGGAACAAGTTCAAAAGAAAGTAATTACAGGATCAGGTGCAGTTATTCTCGACAGTGACTTTTACTGAGGACAGAAACCAGTATTATAAATAATGCCAAATAATCGGTTTTCATTGGAAACATTATTGTTTATTACATAAAAACACAATTAATAGATGGCTCTTGGAGCGAAATCGGTTCTTATCTGATTCATTTTGTTATTAATAAAAATATGGTACAGATTTTTACTAATTTATTTTATTTGTTTTTCTTGTGACTACTTATAAATTTATAAAACAGCGCTTCTATGCCTAGGTTCCTTTTTTCTTCATTTAAGTGTATTTAACGCTCCAAGTACTGCTTTACTATCTCTAGCAACTCCTTTCTCTCTTTCTCCTATGTTTAAACGTTGCCTAGTGACCACTTCCTGACAATATCACTTAAAATAATATAAATCTAATTTCTTTCACTTTTGACCAAACCTATACATAATGATAAGAGTTAAAAACAGTCTAATCTAATACATTTTTGTTTTATTAAAAATTATAGTCGTTAAATTCTTAAGGAAACTGTACCACTCACTCATTTAAAAAGGAAAGGAAAAAGGAAGAGAATTGTACTTTGCGACATATGAGATTTTTTCCATGGCCTACTTTAGAATATTTTTTTGTGGATCAGTCCATAGTAACAGACAAATCACGAAAAATTAATATTATTGCGCCAAGGCCACAGGTATGCACTTATGCCGTAACACATCAAGAGTTTTAATGAGCAACATTCCTTTATACTTTACAACCCATCATGTATTGAAAGTATTAACGTTTTATCAGAATATTAATTTGGCACGCCTTCTAAGTCATGGAACTAAAAACGATTGTGATGAATTTCTAATATACGCTAATAATTATGGTAATCTCATATTTTTAGGGTCTTTATCATTCTACATTTTCACAAAAATTAATAGCTTAACCACCCTAATATTACTTGAAAAAAATTCTAGCGTTAAATCCAGTATTAGTAGGCCATTTTAAATTTGAAATAGAGTACAAGGTTTTTATTTAAAAAATATTTTTATCTGCCAGACAAAAACGTAACACTCTGTATATCCAAAACTGTTTTGAAAATATGTCTTTCAAATCCATACAACTTTTGTTGAAACCTTGTTTGCGAATAAATTTAATAACAATTGAAATGTCGATGATTTTACTCAAATTGATCATTGTTTTAGGTACCTTTAAGATTGTGCATGCCACAATAGTCAAAATATGAACTAACAAACATCAGTAGACTTGTTCTAAAGAAGGTAAATTTTAGCCAGGTTATGGGCTATAGTTTAAGATGCTTATGGTATAATATTTCTAAAAAGATTATTACATCTTTAAAGAACGAAATAACAGAATTTATACATTTTTTTCACATTACACTTTAACCACGAAAAACTTGTAATAATTTACTATTTTTCTTATTATTTCTGTCCTTGATTATCTATCTATTCTTAGTCAGGCGTGCTAGAACGTTACTGATAATTTAATCAACCCTACTGGCTCTTGCAATCTTCCTCTAATGACTGTCTAAATGCGGTCGACGTTACGTCGATGCTGACGCCAAGATATTACATCTCTCCCGACGCCGTCATTTTATAAGAAATCGGTATATCCGTTTCTTTTCATTTCTCCAAAATAGCGTAATGGACAGTTGATTAAACTAATCAACGAAAGTGATTTAGACCAAGAAAAAATCTTATTAATTATTATTAGTAATTAATGGTACTTAATTCTACATTTTTTTCTTAATATATGACAACCGATTTTGGCCCTAAGGTCATCGGCAGACCTAAAGATGGATTAACAGTGCTGGTGCAAAAATTGTAAAGGAAAAACTATTTGGTAATATGGAAAAAATCACAAAACAGCAATAGAAATAATATGTTGCTAAATTCCAACATCAAACTTAAAATATAATAAGTGGAAAATGAGATGAAAAATTGGGAAGGTCAGATCATTAATTTTAACCTTCGTGGATGAACCTAGTTTATTAAAACGATTAAGTTCAGTGAACTAATTAGTAAGGAACCACTTTAAAAACCACATTCGTAAGTCACTGTGTATCTTTATCATTTTTCTTCCTAAATAAGGTACAAGCACCATTTGTGGCCACTTCACCGTTAGTGGCTACCTGGGCAATTATTATATTCTAATAAATCCTATGTCTGCCGTCTATTCAAGGGAATAACACATTAAAAACGTCAAAGACCCCACACTACTTTGGTACGAATAGCATTGTTGTCTGATGTACCAGTATTATTGAAATGCAACTGAACTTGACAAGAACGTGTCTTAGGTGTTTTCTTACTAATATTGACAAGAAAAGAAGACGACCACCAAATGGTCACTTCTCAAAAATGGAGCATCTAGACATCTCTCGGCGACGTTATTAACTTGCAGGACTTTGACCTGAGAGGCTGGCTATCCCTTGACACCCCCAGCGACAACCAGCATGTTTCTGATGAGCTAATAATCTGTAGGACTTTCACGATCTGATAAGATTCCCCTCAGCGTCAACTACTAGGTTTTTGACGAGTTGATAACCTAGATGAGTTTGAAGAGCTAGGAAGATGGCGGCAACCTGTAGGTTTTGACAAGTTTAAAGGCAGGTTCTGTATGGCCTGGAGCCAAGCAGCCATCAAAGCGCTGAGCTCTTACGTAATCAGCTCAAAAATGGTCTGGAAATGCCTAGAGCAATTGAATGAGCTAGGCGAGAAAAATAGAGTTACTCTCACTTGGGTCCCGGGACATAACAGAGTACAGGGTAACGAGATTGCTCAAACACCCTTTGTAGGACCTGGGCCATTCTGCGGTACCACCAGTAACGTAATATTAGGAGAGATTAAAGAAGAATTGGGCAGTAGAAGAACCGATAATTGGAACAATCTCTTGGGGCTGAGACTGGCTAAGATTATTCTGAGTGAATATAACCAGAAAAGATCGGAAGCCTGCATCTGCCTGAGCAAGAACAGGCTACGTATTGTAACAGGGACCCTTACCGGGCATTGCCGACTGAAAGGACACCTTAGTAAACTGAGAGTAGTAGATGATAGTGAGTGCAGATTCTGTGAGGAGGAGGACGAAACCTTCATTCACATTCTAACTGAATGTGTAGCACTCCAGAATCCAAGGGTAGTATAACTAGGAGGATATCAAATAGAAGAGGGAGATTTACCTAACTTGAAGCCACTCCAAATCCTACACTTTCTTGAGAAGATACGATTGGGAGGGTCGTTATAGGCATTGAGACATTTCCTTGGTGCATTAGCGACAGAAGGGGGCACAATAGATCTTTTAGGTCGCAGTGTATTAACACCCCATTCACAACATAACATAACATGCACAATGGGCTTTAAACGAGTTTCCTAGAATAACAATTCTGCATAAGTACAGTTTTAGGGAAACTTGTAGAAGCAGTTGATGGATAAAAATCACGGCTAAAATGGGGTTTCCAGTATGCCGCTAAGAAAATCTAGTGAAAGAAACCGAAATGTCCAAAAGGGGGGGCTAGTATTAGCCAAAAGTGGTCTTCCAGTGTAATTTTTCATCTAGTTCCGACGAAGAAAACATAACTAGTGAAGAATGAATTGAAAAAATACTTAAGGCAAAAGGGAAAACTTTATTTACACTAAAATCAAAGTTTGAAGGAAAGTCATCCGATAATAGAAAAAATAAGAAAGTATTACAAAAAGAAATTGATCCTGAAAAAGATTATCTGAAAAAAGGCGAATTGCAACACCTTAATGAAAGAAAATTTTAATATTGGTCACATGAGTTCAGTAGTTCTAAATTTGTATTTCTAAAATATTAGAAACAATTTTTACCAGAAATAAATACATGATCTTATTTTACTATAATTAAAATACATATAAGCAAATCGTTTAAAATCGTATTAAAAATAGGGAGTTTTCAAAACCCATACACCCAGCCCTCTGCTAAATTCCAGCTCTTAATTTCTATTTGACTAGTTGTAGGAATTTTTTAAATAATATTTAATATTACGTCCGCAATATTTTTGGCCAATGTTGAAATTTGGTGATATATTTTTTGATTGAATGTATACGCCCAATCACTGTAAATTAAAACGTTCAATTTATCCTATTTTAAGCTAGTTTGGTGTTTTAGAGAATAAGGTACTATGTTCCTTTTAACGAAAAATGCAAATAAATGAGTCTCACTTAGCAAATATTGAAACTTAATAACTCCTATGCTATGAATATATGAGACTTAATCCAAATAGAATCGTTTACCTAACTTTAATATCTGGAAATATTTCTTTTGCACCTGATTTATCTTTGTTCTGTCTCAAAATCATTTCCCTGATATTTTTTCTCAAAGTCAGATTTCAATTGGAAGAATGATCTGTAAAAATCGATATGAACGAAGATTGAATCGTAAAGTGGATCAGTAATATTCTGAGAGACAGTAATATTGTTTAGAGGGTAGAAGAAAATACCATGTATATATAACACCAAGATAATAAATAAAAAAAGGAACTTCATAGGCCCATAAAGATAATTATGTCATCAGAACATGCACAAACCTGTGGATGATAAACACATTTCAGGAATGGTGGAGTAACTCACTAGAACAGGAACCGGTCAGAGTTTATAAAGGAACCATCGCCAACGTTCCCCTAGCATCTGGTGAACTAGAATATGAGCACTAGAGTACTAATAGATAGGTCTATAATTAACAAATTAATTGTAAGAACAAACCGATGAGAACTTACTTGATAGGAAAACTACTATGTACTAGAAAAACTACTACCTCAGCAAATATGGAAAACGGGCCCACCAGAGGAAAAAAGATCTAAAACATTGAAATATGCTGAAAAAAGACAATTAGAAGAGAAATCATTAAAAAATACGAATACATTTTTCCAAAAATTACCTTAGCAAATTTATCAAATAGTTTGCTGAAATTCGGACGTTCCACTAGTTTACAGTATTGTAAAGTTGATTTCAATTTAATTCGAAGTTCGATTCGAGTTTGACATTCGAAATTCCTTTCTCTCTGTCTGTGTGTAGAAACCACCCCGATTACAAAGCGAGCAGGCTGGGCGATGGTTGAATGGGAATGGTACGCGTGTTTAGGGTGGCATGTCACGCGTTCACAACCAGACATTATAAGAACGGATCCGACAACTTTACCCAGATGTCGGACGGGCCGGCGGCAGGGGCGTAGTAAGAAACACGAAGTCGGCGGAAATGGTACGAAAGGTAAACAATTTACAAGGCAGTAGAGAATAGTAGTTTGTGCAACAAGAGTGGATATATGATGGCCATATTGCACGAAGACGAAATTTGAGAACGACGTCGTAGGCGAAGTGTTCAATCATCTGAGTGCGATGTGGACAATTCACTCGAGTTGTACAGTATATTGTTTCTACGACCCACTAACGAAAATTTACAAATATGCAAAGGATGCAAATATGCCCTTAATGTATTTTGACAGCCTTTTGTGTTTTAGAGCCTTTTGAAAGGTGAATTCCGAATTGTAACCACAAATCCTTGTGGATAGACTCTACCGTAATAATTTGGCAACTAAGTTTGATAAAAACGCGAATGCTTGCAATTCCCCTTTTGTAAACAACATTATTGGTGTAGCAGTAGTTCGTCGTTGTGTGTACCTTTCAATCTTGTATTAATATAGATAGGCCTTACTCGTAAAAGTAGTAGGTTTAATGATTATCTAGACAGGGAGAGAGGAAATGTACAATAAACAGTACAATGATCAGTGCCGTACGGTATGGAAGGAGTCATTATATTGTTTATAAAATTACTATAAATGAATTTGTGAATATCAAAAATAAATCGAAATTTCTTTTATTCTGTAGATTTTTAACTTTTAGTATTTAGTATTGGAATAGTATATTAATAGAATATAATAGAATAGTATTTTAATATGAGTATTTTAATATTTAGAGTATTTTCTACAGGGTTTCTACATAAGGGGCGTTTATTAACCTAACAATCTGATCAAAAATTGATCAATGAGTAATTTTGTTCTAACTCATCTTAACTAATACTGCTATCTTAAAAACTACAGTTCTACTTGCTATTATGCCTTAGGTACTGATAATTACACTAAACTAACGTGTAACACTAAAGAAGCTGGAACACCCTACATTACACAACAACAAATTTCACGCTCATAGGTTAGGAATAGGCTGTGTTGGAGTCAGTCAGGACACAGGACATTTCGTCTACAGTCTACAGTACTATATATTATTTTCTGATAAAAAAATAATAGAAGAGTTCCCTTAGGCTTGTTTTGGTTCTTTCATGAACTAGTTCAGAATCAGTGAAATACACTCGTTCAGCTCAATAGGATGATTATTATCGTGACGAATCTTTTCAAAATGAACTCGTCAACTGTATTTGAGAATTGGAATTGGCGGTTCTGTTTGAACCAAAACAAACCCATTATCAAACGCCACTGGACGGGATGGAGGCAGTGGGACGGCACGGTAAGGACGCAGGGGTTCGTCGGCGTTTCCGCTGCTACCGGATCCCTTTCCCTTATTTGCCCTTCGGACACAATACAGCTCGAATGTCGTTCTGACCCACATAACACGGGGTTTAATGAGAAATAATCGTCCGGTGCCTTTCTACGCATTTTCCGATTGCGAAACTCAGCCACCGACTCGCCGAAAATAAATAGCCAATTTGCGCTATATTAAATTGAATTTTCATAAAAAAAATAATTTGAAAAGACAGATGAAATCAATTCTAAGAAAATGTCGTTCAGTTTTTATTTAAATCTAGCTTGTAATGGAAATTTTACTGTGTATGATATTAATATTTTTTTTATTCGAATGTGTCATAAAATGTCGTTTTTAGGATAGAAAACTTCGTTTTTAGGACAGAAAACAAATTTTACTACAAATGAACTGCTGAAAAATACTTTTTTCTACTACCGTGCGTAAAATACATATTTTACGCACTCCTCGGAGTGCGCAAAGTTGTACTTTTTTTACTACTGCGTAAAGTGAAAAAAATTATTTTAATGAAAAAGGGTAACATTTATATTTCTAATATTAGTGAATAATGTGTACGATAGTGAAAAAAATATTGTATGCAACAAGTGTGTAAAGTTACTCTTTTTTTGACAAATGTGACATGAGTCAAAAAAGAGACTTTACGCACGAGAATAGTAGTCCATAATCCACATGTACATCAGATTTGAATTAAAGCATTTTTAATTGAATAAGAGAAAACTAATTAAACTATAATATATAATATAATCGATTTGACACATAAGCACACTGACATAACGGAAATTATTGTTCAAATGATATGAAGAATATACTTAGTTAATATTCTTTTCACTCACATCCATCTCAGTTATAAGAAAAATTGGAAAACATATCATTTCGGATTCAATTTTCTATATTTTTTTTTAATAAAGGAAAAGAAATAAAACTAGGTCCTTAAGTTCTCACAGAATTATTTTAACCACGTCCGTTTTTGAGTTTTTCTTATAGCCTCAACAACATCGGGATTATTCATTTTCATATTTCCAAAATTACTATATTATTACCTAAAAATATTATTTCTTACTTATAATATTAAACTTTGGCCAAATATTATTAGACTAATATAAGTTTTATGAAATAGGTCCCAATTATAAACTTCCCTTCATTTAAAATTGGTTGACTTAATGTTAAAAAGTTGTATGTATATTGATATACAAATCTCGGAAATATAATATACAGGGTGTTTCAAAAAGGTATGTCATAAATTCTTCCACAGATAGATTACCAAAAAATAGGTGGATTTGGCTATATTTATCTATATCAAAAACTGACTCTTAACAAAGTTACAGGGCGTTAAACTAACATTCAAAAAAACGTATTTTTTTTGTAAAAAGTTTGCTGTTGCGAATTTTTCTTTGAAATTTTTGCCAGTGCTGTAGATTGGAAGGCCCAATATTCAAAGGAGAAAAAAAATTTAAAGCGACCCCTTTGAAAAAAGTTGGGGGTTGGGTACCTTTTAACCCCCCCCGTATTTATTTTGCTTTATCGATCTAAAAATCAAAAAGAACTATGAATTTTTAATTTTTTTTTATAGCAAAATGAACTTTGTATCTTTCTTAATTAACGAGCTATTTACAATTTTTTAACTGAATTTTTAGAGCAATTCGTCCGTCCTGAACATATCAACAAAACTAAGAGTAGGTCAGGATTATTGTACAAAAAACGCATATAAAAATTAGTGGTGTGCCTAGGGCTGTGTTTGAGCCGCCCCTGCAAAAACTACCTCATTTGTTCATAAATTTTCTTCCGTGTGGTACTCAGGTATAGAAACTGGGCTCATTATTGGCTCATCTCAGACGCGGCTTGCCACACTGTTACGCGCCATTACATGAATTTCTCAATTTTGCTTTCGATGGATTACGAAATTGGTTCTTATTTGGGATATTTTTTATTGAATACGTGCCTTTATTTTGCCTCCACAACCAATTATTATCAAAATTTGAGGTCTTTGCGTATCATTAAGCTTCATTTTAATGAAGATACTTTTTGATTACAATGTATTAGACAATTATTACCATTTACATTTGACCAGCTAAATAAGTTTAATTTGATAATCTTTATAAGAAACACATCTTTTGAAAAAAAGGTAAGCAAGAAACATTTCCTTTCTAATGACAGCCTTTATACCACGTTTACTTTTGGGTATTTACAAAGAATCGAAAATTAATAATTTTGGTATTTAACAAACCTCAATTACTTAAAATTATTAATATATTTAGAAAGATAATTAAAAGATATTTCAAATAATGTATCGCATGCACCACATTTCTATTTAAAAAAATCATTGGTGACTTCATCACACACAGATTCAATTTCTTGATTATTCTTACACCAAGGGATATTTCAATGATAGCGTTTATTACTAGAACTTTACCTGTATTATGAATTTTAAACTACAATTTATTCCGTTTCTCCTAGTTACAAACGCTTTTATTTAAATATATCTATCTACTTAGTTATTAGGTTAAATTAATTTAATACTATTATCTGCATCAGTAGGGATTAGGGATGACCGATATAGAGCGAACATATATTATTTCGCATCTGTCCATCTTGTACAACAGTGTGCTAATGCTAATTGCTTATGTATGCTTACATGTTATCGTACGCCGGGAATGCACTCGCCTAATCAATTTCGACCAATGGCATTTCCGTGTCTAACTGATAACAGTGATAACATCTCTCCACGACCAGCCTAGCTGATTATTAGATGCTACGATAAATGGCAACGGTAATATTATTAGAGTAATTGCTGGTAAATGTAATCCTTGATAGTCGGTTGCCTAAGTTCTAATAGACAAGATTGCCGTACTTTAATTAAGTTCTAAGTACTCTTTTTGTCAGAGATTTACTCTTATAAAAAATAATATGATCAAGATGATGATGATAATGATATTAATATTGTTACAAGCGTTTTAAATTTTGAATATAAAATGAAATGAATATATTAGTTAACTCATATACTGCATGTGAGCCAAGAGCTGGTGTTCTAATTAATAACTCATTAACAATAATGGTTAGGAGTATACAAAGATAAATACAGAAATAGTGATACTTTTAAACAAAGAAAACAAAGTGTTTAAGATACAACAAGTGATTATGAGCAGCTCAGACCTAAAAATGCAACTTCACTTAACAATTAATAAAATCCAGATACAATTTAAAAAAATACCCTCGTCAAGACATTTAATTTTAGTTACGTAGAAATATTCGTTACTTCTTAAATAAACAGCAAAGTCTCAGATAGCCTAATTGATTCAGAATTCAGAGTTTTGATTGGGCATAAAGAAACAATATCCTGATTAGACCAATAATTAAGATGTGTTTAGACGGACAAAAACTATGGTAATAATAATCCTAATACTCTCCCAATAATTCACCCGCTTCCTAGTGAAACCCTGAAACTCTGATAGGTGAGTTTGTGTCAGGGTGGGACGCTATTATTATTATTTGCACATGGCACTAAGGAAAATCCCATTCACCATGATCTACTTGAATAGTTGGAAAAAAGGTCCCTGAACGGCATCTTAATCATTACTCCAATAATCAATTTCCAAGGATGGCAGTTGATGGTCGGTAGAAGTCCAGCTTATACACCAAGAAACTAACTAAATGCTCCTCTGTAGAAGTTTCCGGAATAATTAAAAAAAGATAGCTATTAGAAGATTAGAAACAGCAAATTACTAATTTAGAAACTAGTTCGTCTTTATCCGTCACCACAACTGATGACAAGAAATGATAGATATTGGGTGTGGCTTTGGTGCCAGCAATCGTTATGATAGAAACGCTAGTGTATGTGTTAGAAGAGTTAAAAGAACAGAACTAGCGCATATTTTTTTCAAAATTATTGTGTAAATAGGTTGTAAAAATTATTGACCTTTTTAAAAAAATTGAGAATGGAAGGAAATTACTTTTACTCTAGACCCTCTTTCACAGGGTGATATAGAAATGCTAGACCACAACCCATTCATAACCTAGTCGAAAAAGAAGATATAAAAGGAAAATAAAAAATATAATACAACAAAATAGTAAAAAAAATTAAATTTAAATGATATGGAAAAGAGAAACATTTCTATTTAGATCCATACTTGATAAAAAGAAAATTTGAAGAACGTCTCTTTTGTGTTGTGTCGCGTTGATTTTGTCTAGTTATAAGTGTCATTCAAATAAATATGAAATATTGAAAATAGAAATGTATTTTTTGTTCGTCATAAATATGTTAATAAATACTAATTCTTTTTTTTAATATGTTAGCAGTTATGGATATTAAAAGGTATAAGTAGTTACCGGTAACACGTTTTCCATCTTCAGTCGTTAAAATAGTATTTGCAGCGGCAGTCGTAGTCTATTTGCAAGGCATAATAAACGTTAACGCCGTTAACGGAAGTGGCGTAAAGTTTTTATTGTCTGTAGGTGAATCTCCGGATTAGTTGTCTCGCATTCCAGGGACTCGCGACTCGCGTAACCATGCACTGGCGCCTTTCCGCCTTCCCACTATCCGATATCAACAGCGGCACGTCGTTAGGGCCCTAAGAGGTTCAGATCCCCCAACTGGTTTTCGAGATAAAGCTTTGAAATGTTTGCTACTAACGCTAAAGGACCTTTCACCCATTTCTGTCTTCAAATGGTAAATACATATTGTTATGATATAAATAAAATATTTTTGAAATTGTATAATTTTGGGGACAAAGTATTCGATGAATATTTATTAAGACGACCCTGTATAGATGAGTAAACTATAAATTAACTAGTTCAAAAGAATTTACTCAATTTGGTTATAATTAAGATTTTGCTTACATATCAGAGTTTAATAAAAAAATATAAAATAAATAATAAATAGCGAGATTACAGGTTGCCTAATTTAATTAATTATGGAAACTAAGAACTTAGCAATACTGAAGAAATTGCAAACGTCTTCGCATCTCATTTCCAAACGTGCTACTCTAAAGATAACATAAACCAAAAATTTGAGCTTTCACAACCATATTTATCTACTTTAGTTACTTACATTTTCACTCTTTGTGAAGTATCTTCTGAAATAAAAAGTCTTGACTGTAACAAAATGCGGTTCCTGATGGGGATCACAGACATTCTCGAATGTTGGTGACCCTTTGTCAATCCCACTTAGCCAAATTTTTTAAATATAATTTGATAGTGAAATATTTCGTTCTGCTTAAAAGTTTTCCCACCTTATGCCAGTTTATAACAAAGATGATCTATTATATCCATAATTCCAGACTTACAAATGAAATGTTTTACACATAAATATAAAACTATATCTTTCAACAACATATGGTTACCGGGTTGACACCGATCTTGATAGTGTCATAAATTGCTACTTAAGGAACTGCTTGAAATCGGTTTTTTTCTTTACTGTATTGAATCTTATTTAAATGTCCATAATTTCTTATCATGTACGTTTCAGTCCTGCCCGGTGTTCCTCAAGGTGCACATATTGGTCCGCTATTTTTTTTTATTATTTTTTAATGATGTTTTCTTAAGAGCCTATGCCTTCTTTTCGCAGATAATTTAAAGTTTTTTTAGTAAAATTAACTCACTTTCTATAAATGTATCTAAGTACACAATCATGCATTTTATAAGATCTCATAATCCAACTCTTATCTGTTATAGTATTGACATCATTGATATAGATAGTTCATTGACAGTTATTGATCTGGGCATTGTTTTTGATGCCACGATATCTTATCTTTTAACAACCACGTAGAATCCACAGTATGCAAAGCATTCAGAATGCATGACTTCTTCTAGAGACATACCTGGTACATTAATGACATAAAAGCAATCATGATACTTTACAATGGCTTGGTAGGAAGTGTCCTGGAACACTGTTTTACTATTTGGCAATAAACTTACCTGTCATATCAATATAATTGAATTGAAAGAGTGCAACGTAAATTCGTAAAAATACCTGCTCTATAAGCACCGATTCCTTAGTTTCTAAAGTAGAAAAAAAAACTCTTTAATTCAGCTGATATAATGACCAAAAATTTATATTTAGATCAATAAAACTAAATGCAGCTTCATACTATTAAATCTATGTTTTATAACGTTCACTATGTTAGATGCTTCTTTGTCAGAGAAATATACCTACTAAAAATATTAGAAAAAACCGTTATGGATTTTTCATTGTTCGGTATAACATGACACTAAGGTCCTTATCCCAATTAAGGTCCTAATCCTAATTAAGGTTCTAATGCTAACTTAAGAAAGAAAAATAGTCCTTGGTTTAGAGAAAGTGCGATAAAATGTCTGCCATGCTAAATATAGGCCAAGAATATTATTATTAACATCATATATAAATATCAGCTTTGTCGAAATACCGTAAATTGTTATTTTTTCTGGAGACTGTTAAACGTGATTGTCACAGAGAGAGAAAGAGAGAGAAAGAAAGAGAGAGAGAGAGAGAGAGAGAGAGAGAGAGAGAGAGAGAGAGAGAGAGAGAGAGAATATATGTTTATTGTCCAAGTTAAAATATTTATTGACAAACACAATATTGTTATACAAAGCACAAATAAATAAATAAATAGTCATTAAAATTATAAACAAACATTATTATAAATTAATATTAATACATACATCTAAAATAAAATAGAACAAAACAAAATAAAACACTTATCACAGTGTCCATATCTATTAAAATATCAGGAATATTACATTTAAAGGTTAGTATTTTTGTTTTTTTTTTTAAATTTAATGACAGAAAATTTGCAGTGCACCATGTTTTAAAGGATTTGTGATCATTACTAATATTTGCATAAAGAATATTGACGTCTTTATTATGCCACAAGATAGTAGTATCGTCAGCAAATAGAGTGAAACTTCCTAAGATATTTAACTTACCTAAATCATTGATATAAATTAAGAGAACAGAACCTTGAGGGACACCCCATTTTATGTCACTTGTGTTCGAATCTGAAACAGTTCGGACTAACTGTTTGCGACCTAAAAGGTAGGTCACATCTCTTATGCCATAAACTTCAAGCTTTCGCAGCAGTACTCCATGGTTGCTTAATGAGGCCCATGCACCTGGTGAAATTCAGTTTTCTTTTCTTGCGTCTATGTTTAAGAGGAATTTCACAACTACTTTCCTCAAAGTGGATAGGACAACTTCAATTAAGTTTGTCCTTTCTTTGATAAGAATTTACCCATATTTTGTGGCATTCGGAAATATCTCCATCGCGCAAACCGGCATTTTAAACATTAATTTAGTTCTTCCCTGTTATACAGGGTGTTCTTTTAATATTGCGAAAAAATTCAGAGGCGTGTCCCTTGGACGAAATGAAGCAAAAAAGTTCCTGTGAACATATGTCCTACGCCTCTTAGATTTTGACCTACAGGGTGGTAAAGTTATAAGAAAAAACTTATTTTTTTCGATATATTTAATACCCCTGTAGATATTTTTCTGAAAATTGGTTCGCAGTTTCTATGTCTCCAAAGCCATTTTCCGATACACAATTTAAACTTTTACATTCGCAAAAAATAAGTTGTTTTCTTATAACTTTACCCCTATAGTTTAAAATCTAAGAGGCGTAGGACATAATGTTCATAGGAACTTCTTTACTTCATTTCGTCCAAGGGACACGCCTCTGAATTTTTTCGCAATATTAAAAAAACACCCTGTATATAGGAAAATATAGTCACTACTAACACAAAAACAAATAAATTATTAAATTATTTAACACTATTTAATCGAAAAGTATCAAAATAACTTGAAAGTTCGTCCCGTATTACGTCATGCGCGGTTTGGACGAATTTTGAATTTTGAAAGTCAGTATGTGTATCGTGGATGTTCTATTTATTGCGAAGACATTTATTTCGATAGTTCTATGAAAATGCATGCATAAATAAGATTTCACTGACAGTTTTATCAGTACACTTTAGCCTTTATCAGGTCCACCACTGCCTAATGTTTCTTGGCGTTTGCTGCTCTGCGACTATAGTTATTATAACGGATTTTGCTTTTTGTCAGAGCAATTTGCATCAGTTATGGGTTTGTTTGGATTTTGTATGCAGATTCAGAGAGCAATAAAGATTTCGAATGTTGGTATATCATGAAATGTGCGACAGTAAGGACACAGCGCAAAGTACGAGTGCAAAATCATAATAAAAACTTTTCCTGGCTGTATTCCGACATTATACTTACACTATTGTACGCAAAGCCTGTTTACATGCCTTTTAGCCCCAGTGTTTGATTGTCTTATTCCATGTTTGTTTATCTCTCTGTTTCTGATTCCAAATTTGAATATTCATTGTTTTCAAACCGCGAGCTTATATCTTCTACTTTCGTCTTACTTCTTACACTGTGTTCTCCCACATGATGCGTATCTGAAGCAGAACCCAAATCGAATACCAGTGTTGAAGTACAGTTGTGTACAGGGTGTTTCTACCACTTTTACGTCGTCAGCATCGTTTAACAGTGAAGCGTCTATGTGTATAGTGCTCCGACTCTATCTAGAGGTTTTTTTTTTGACCAGTAGCATAAGTTTTATTAGTGAAGGATTCATAACTCTTCTCTGGGCCAACATTGTAATCATTTGTTGGTGTTTGATCTTGGAAAAAGAAATTTAGCAACTTGATCTCACAAACAATTTTTTTGGAAATATCATTGTTCTTTAGAAAAACGAATAGTTTCAAGTTTTAGTACATCTCTTTAATGCCAGGGATGAGAGCCAACATTGTAAGCTTGTAAACACTTGTACATTTGTCAAATGTTCTTTTTTTAGTCGGTGAAGTCTCGTCATGATGATTACTTAGATAATCAAAAAGATAACTTTTAGGAATCACTGACATATTTTGAAAAACCCTTCTACCATTGGCCATGATTTTAATCCCGTAATATCCAATCAAGTTTTGCCTAGCTATTATATTCTTCAAAATTTGTTTAGTGTTGGCTCAAACTACAGGTCTCCTTTGCTTTATAAGACTTTCAACAACGAAGTCCAAAACATCGTGATCGCATAAATCTTCTAATAACTTGGCCCGCTTGGAAACCTGAATGTAAGCTGACACCGCTTGTCTTTCAATATTCGTCCTGATGAATGGCTCAAATAGCCAGCAAGATTCGTAAACCATTCGTCTACACTAGGGTCTTCAAACTACAACTCGCTGGTCAAATCTAGTAATTGAACTAGCTTAAGCTCGCTCAGGGCACGTAACCGGCGACTAGTCTAGATATTATAGATAAATGCAGGAAATTTAAAACGGTTTTGGCCCTTGGAAGTTACTGGAGTAATCAATATGGTCCTAAGGCTGGAAAGTTTGGAGACCTCTAGCTAGAGGAATAGCTATGATTTTGGACAAATTTTCAAGCTTCTGGACATCAAATCTTGTTTGACGAAAGTCTATGATTGAGATAAAAATTTTCATGTTTCTGGACATCAAATCTTTAATTTATTACTTAACCCTTGCGTCGTCATCGTACTGAAACTTTCTTTCCCTCTGTGACGTACCTTACTTCCAAGATTATCAGTTTGCTATTTTGGGCCCGATGATGACCCAAGAAGGTCGAAACTAGTTATATTGCGATTCAATTAATGTGATACCGATTTTGTGTTTTTTATTCTCTGAATATATTGACGAAATTTGAGAAATGGATAATCTACTCTACTTAATGATACCCTATATTTTTTGACATATCTATGTTTTATACCTATAGTATTAATTAATGTACAGTATGGTACATAGAAAGGAATAAATTTATTATTTTTATCTCGTTGACTCTGGAAAATGTCCTGAAACCTTTTTATTTATCATGTAAATCCACATTGGAAGAATATAATGCCAGCAAAAATTAAAATGTATGGGTGAGAATAATAGACAATAGTTTTATAGAACCATACTTTTTCATTGAAACCTTAACAAGTCCTCGATATTTAGAATTTCTGCAGAATTTTTTGCTACCCGAACTGAATCGATTGTTCCCAAACATAAATGATTTGTGGCTGATGCAGCAAGATGATGCTCCCCCATACTATGCAGTCTTGGTGAGAAACTACTTGGATATAAGAGAAATAATCTTCTTTTTAAGGGGGTATTTAAAAAGTAAAGTATACTAAAATGGACCACAAAATATCTATAGAAAGCGTACTTTAGTTATTAAAAAAGTTCTGATAAAGTTCAGTATTCGTCTATATATCTTTGTTATATTTAAGGGTCTTCAATTTGAGAATTTCCATTGAATTTGGTTGTATTTAATGAACAGGAACATTATTTGTAGGTAATAATAAAAATATTTCACAGTGTAAATATATGAATTACTTAAACTTATTAATACCTACGATGGATAGATAATTAAAAGATTTTTCAAATTTTTTCAAATCTCATGAAACACATTTCTATTAAAAAAAAAAATAATTACGCTTATACAGATGACGTCATGAATAAAAGGAATATTAAAAAAAAAGGGTTTCAGAACTGAAATATTTACCAAGACATCTAAAAAGATCGGTGCGGTAGATAAGAAAGAAAATAGTGTCGTATAAAGTTCATAACCCCACGTTAGCGTGTGTAACGTGTGCTGCATTGCCCTCGTTTTCGTCGATTCTTTGCCTTTAGCCCCAGCACACATTGATCCTAACGCATATTCTAGCTGTACCAAAAAAATCGTGAAATAAACCATTGGACATAAATTAAGAGATTTAAATCTACGTATTATCGCTATTAAGATCTTTAACAAAGTGTTTTCGAGAAAATTTACGGAAGGAAGTGATTCAAACATTGTTCAGATGCAATTCACAAAGTTAGAGTGAGAATTATTAGAGCCACTTTACAGTTGCTGCAGGTAAAATTGCGGAAATTCCTATTGGACGCAAGAGAAATTGCTGTCTGTCAATCAGTCAATCAAATCAATCAAATTTCTTTACTTACAATAATTGTACATTGTATAATAAATCGTCAAAAACATCACCTCAGAATTTTCTCGTTGTGTCTTTCATACGCATGACAATTCTGTAGCGATGTAGAGTTTACAGATTATAAAATATGACACTACGAAATAGAAAAAGTAAGTCAAAATAAGATAACACAGAGCAACAAAAAATATTTTACATATCTCCGAATCCAAAATTTGACGAGGTAGAGCATTTTATTCATCGCACTTTACTGGAGTACCCTGAAGAAGGGTCGAAAATACTTGGTACAAATGGTAATAAATTTCCACTTATCTTGGCTGGCGATTTCAACATCAACTTCGCTGATGCGGTTGATAACGTTTCTTTCGAAAAAATTGAATTTGAAAATGAATAATGATCTACAAGAATCCACAACAAAATATGGGAAACCATTGTTGCGGTATTTTCCAAACATTTAGAGGATATCAAGTCTCAAACTTATGTTTCTTATTTCAGTTACCATAAACCTATAGTTTCAATGATAAAAATTCCTGAATAACCTATATTGTAAGATAATAAAAATATTTTAAACAATATTAACTTCTCATTTATTCAATAAAAGAAAAAATGTGTTTTCTTATCGGTCACCACGCTCAAAAAGTGTAACTTATCAAAGAAAAAAAAATACTGCATAAATAAAATAAATAAATAATTATAATTGCATAAGTTGATAAAAAATTCTATGCAATAGCTTTACCGCGGCAGTCCCCGAGTGCCACACATATTTTTTGTTTGTAAGTACGACATAATATTGTATTTTGTATTTGAGTTAAAATAATGTAACTTATATTTCTCTAAAATTGTATATCTTAAAAATTTGAGCTCCTAGGTAAAAATGAATACGTTATTTGAATTCAGGACATCAAATTGATATAGAATCAGCTCAAAAAACCTCGACACCAAAACAGCTGTTCCCCTGTGTTATATTCGTATATAGTCAAATAACTAAAATTTATTATATGAGCTATTAGAATAAGATTTAGGAATATTTACAATATTTTATGCGCTTAATACTTACCTTGTGAACAATTGATACCAAACGTGCAACATAGTTCTTGTTCAACTGTTTCAGATAGTTACTATTTATTAAGTTGTTGAATCATAGAGGTTAAATCATAATTTTGTTTATATTTCCACGACCCTACTCTCGGGATAATTATTGTACATTGAATTGAGGACTACTTCTTATTTCTAGCCCCCCAAACCTTGGGATAACCTAGCAATGTAACATCCAAAATTCTCCGAAACTTGTTTAAATAAATATTGAACGTCTACTTGGCGCTGTTCGCCCAAGAAGCGGCATCAGAATTGGTAACGGCATAGTTAATCGCTCGCGAAACTCGTGAAGCGCGTAGATTTTCGAAGCGGAGGAAGCGGCCCGTTTACGACGCTCGGTAGCGCGACGCTCGACATCGAGACGCTTAGCGAGGCGTCCTTTTCCTCTAACGAGGGTAACGTTGCCGTCTTGCCGCACAAAATAGTTATTGGAATAGTTAATTATGAATGGGAAAAGTTTTGCGCCTCTATCTGAATCGTGCATATTAAAGGAGACAAAAAGTCTGATGATGTATGTGAAATTAAAATATGGTTTTGAGAAACCCCTGAATGAACTACAATTTTTTAAGAATGATAACCATATTTCTTACAACTTATTTATTATTGAAAACAGGGGGAAGCGATTAGTTTCGGTCAGTGACCATCATCAGGCCTGTAAGAGAGTATGTTGATGTAATTTGATTATAAGTGAAAACATTTTTTGAACAATTTATGGGTTAATGATACATAAAAATGTCATAAGACCATCAGAATACTAACTTAAAGAGTTAGCAATCTGGTTAAATTCTACAATTTCACCAGTAAAAACATCAACAAATTAATATTTTACATCTACTAAATAAATAAACAATTCTCAAATAGTTCGACTGCTTTTTACCCTAATATAATGTGAAGTCATAAAACTATAAATAGCATTTTTCTCAGAATACCGAACGTCGAACACCTGTGTTTTCAGGTGCACAGCGGTGCATTGGAACAAAATGAGTGTCCGGCGCATAGTTAACGAAGCACAAATGACGTATTTCATTATGTCATGATGTTTTCATTGGTTGAAACCGAATAGGTGCGTCAACTATGCTCCGGACACTCATTTCGGTCGAACAGTATATATTAGGGCGAGCTCGACGCGAACGGCATTCAGTAGTTGTCTTATTGCCACAAACGAGTTCAGTTGTCTTTTTGCCATCATCGCTCACAGTTGTCGTTGCTATCCGAACGTTCAGGTGCTTTCTGCCGACGGCACGTTACTTTCTACATTTTTACAAGCGTTTAATGCATTTTATTTTCTGGTGAAAGTTATTTCTTCTACAATTGTCATGGCATAAGAAATTCTAAAAACAAATGTTTTCAAGTTGGTAACTAAAAAATCAACTATATTAGTTAATTAAATTGTGATGAACTAAAATTGTAAATATTTAAAACTGTTTAGTGAAGATAAGAAAATTATTATATCTAAATGGAATCAACCACTATGTATTTACTTCAGTGAAAATAGTAAATTAAAAACACTTCTTTTTCTACTACCTATGACTCGTTAGTTATTTCTACAAAAGAACCCAATTCTTCTAACACCAGCGACATATTCTACAGAACATTTTTACCAAAGAAATATTCGGAAGTAACACCGGTATTTTTTCACAATCTTTGTCGAACACTCTAGAGAAACTTGTGTAGACGGAGCCGTCTTGCTCTTCTTCATTCAAGATACCTGACAAAAAGTTAGTGAATGTTACTAAATTTATTTCAATGGATTTATAGTAAGTAAGCCTAGGATAATCTCGACGAATCGATGTCAAATTGATTTGCATTCGGGAGGTAGAGGTATCTAGTAGCTAGAGATAGAATTATTGCAAACAATTACAGAAATCCTCAACTGTAAATCCCGACCTATTTGGTATTGGCGGGGATTGGAAACAGATGATCTTTGTAAAAGCATAATAATAATATTAATAACTCTGACTTAATTTGGAGGATTGTTCATTTTAATACGTTTATTTTTCTGTTTAATAAAGAGTGATCCATCAAAAATGTTTCTAAAGTAGTCCATGACCTACAAAGACAGATATGCGAGACATGTTTGTGATAACTACGCACGGCTTTGAATTAAATCCAAATTGGTACTGAAAAGGTGGAAGAATTGTATGCTTCGATATACATAACTTTCTACAAGGCCTACTTTAGAAACATTTTTTTGGGATCACTCTATATACGAGGTGTGGCTATAAAATAACGAGACTATTGTTACTTTACAAAAGGAAGTCTCCTTTTCTAAAAATTTTTTTTCTTACATCCTAATTAATATGTTTTTCCTTTGTAGTTCTTGAGTTTTTAGGTGTTAGTGGGAAATGAAACTCGTGTATGTGTGGGTAAAGCTTTCGGCACTGATCGGTGCCTTTTTTAGTAGTTTTTTTTTTATTATTGGTAAATTATTATTTTTTTTTTGGCATTAAAGACTTGTTTTTTAAAGATCAAAACAGTTCTACAAGATTTTATTTTTTTATAGTTAACATTTTATTTTTTTGTATTATGTATTTGGCTTACCTTTAGTACAAAGTTTGGGATGTGTCGTTACAATTATTAAAATAAGTTTACCATCTTTTTTTTTATATTTGTTTCCATTATCCTTGTCATGTCCGTTGATATGGTGTTTTAATGTCCGTTTAAGTGTATGGATATTAGCACCCTCTTTTTTCCTCTTATGGGACTGTTGCTCCCAGAGAAAAAGTACGCATACGGTGCCTCCCGTGTCTATAAACAAATTAGTCTGGCCGTGTCCTTCATTTGTATAAGATCTGTTTTTTGTTTTGCCGGGAAAATGACAACTAATAAATAGAGCAAGAGATGGTCGCGAATTTATCATATGAAACTTTGAAAAACGCTACCAAAACTTATCTTTTATTAAAAGAAGTGTATAGCAATGAATGATTATCACGTGCGCGAGTTTTTGACTGGTTTAAGCGTTTCCAAGATGGCCGAAAAGACATTGAAGGTGATTTACGCTCAGGTCACCCTTTCACGTCAAAAACGGATGAAAATATTGAAAAAATCGGTAATATGATTCGATCTGAACGTTAGTTAATTAATCGTTCGATTGCTGAAACTGTAGGAAAGAAACAATAAAAAAAAGGAACCAAATTGTGGAAGAACAAGTCATAGGTTCTCCATTAAGACAATGCGCTGACTTATTCTGCATCGTCTGTCAAGGCGTTTCTAGGTGTTAGATTATCCGCCTTATTCGCCTTACCTTGTACCATGCGACTTCTATCTAGTTCCAAAGCTCAAATCTGCATTAAAATGAACAAAATTTCAGACCGTTAAAGCTGTGATAGAAAAAGCGGCACATGTCATGAAGGAGCTTACAGAAAAAATACTTCCAACACGTCCAAGCATTGTAGGGATTGAAAAGGGATGTATGTTGAAGGCAATAACAACTAAAAATGTATAAGTTCAAAATAAAATGTTTTACAGCAATAGTCTAGTTATTTTATAGCCACATCTCGTATATTCGAAAATCAGGTGATTTGGTATACACATACGGTTTTTTTTTTGGTTAATGTTGGCATCGGAATGACAGTTTATTTGTAAATAATTTATTTAAACACTTATTTATTTTATAACAATACTATTCTAATTTATATACACTCACCGACTTAAAATTTGATCCATTCAAAATAATGATTTATTTAAAATGCTCTAACTTTCAAATGCGGAGGCTGTTTTATTTGAAGTTTTAAGCAACTTTTAGATAAAATACTGTATTTTTAAGATTATTATTCAGACATCTAAAAGTAATTTAGTACTCGCCGGATATACAGGGGAGAAAAGAAAATAATTTTTTTCTCTACTTTTGACACACCCTGTAGGTTAATTCTGCTAGTAGATTTGCACACAATTAAATTTATCAAGAAGACTGATTTATTTCCAACATTTTGTTTCTTTACTTACCCCGATATCTTAATTTGTTTGTGAAATGTGACGGTTTAAAGAAAATGCAACATTCTTAATTTTTTTATTCAGTTTTAGCAGAGTAATACATAATTTTATAAACAAATCAAACAACAAATAAACTAATAATTATTACAAATTAATAAAGGGTATTTTCCCGACGAGCGCCAATAACTGCCTCAATGTGTCGTGGCATACCCTCCATTAGATGTCGAATCTCCATCTGGTCAATTTGATCCCATTCTGGACCAAAGCATCTCTCAAAAAATTTAAATTACTTGGATAAGGAACTTGGTTATGAACTCGTCTGTCCATAATGTCCCAGACGTGCTCAATTGGATTGAGGTCTGGGCTACGTGATGGCCAGTTCATCCTTTGCATTTCTGTTTTGTCCAAATATTGAGATACAATCCTCGCAATATGTGGTCGAGCGTTGTCATGCATAAAAATGAATTCGTTTCCTATAAACGGTGCAAATGGAATTACATTATTATTATTATTATTATTATATAACACATCACAAATATATCGGTTAGCTGTCATTGCTCCGCCGCCAACAATGACTAAATCAGTACGAGCTTCCATGCTTATGCCGCCCCAAACCATTACCGATCGTCCTCCATAACTGAGCCTTGTGGAAAAATTTGCTTGGTCAAACTTTTCGCCTCTTCTTCGGTATATTATTTCACGGCCATCAGGAGAACGTAAACAAAACCTTGACTAGTCAGAAAATAAAATCTTGTACAGCTCTCTGGACGCTACACCTTGTAACACCCAATATTCTAGAAACATAATACTGAGATCTACCGTCTTGTACCAGAGCAACTGCTCGTGCTGCATCAGTAGGCGTTAAAACCATGATGTTATGCTGATAATGAATATTTGTTATGCTGATAATTAAACTGCAATCGCCAAGTGACGAATATTTGACAGTTGTCATATTGTGAGTTGGCCACAGCACTCTACTTATTTTGTAGTTTATTCTCTATCGTCATTTAAATTATGACCGTTTCTAAAATGTTTTTTTCTTGAAACCGTTACATTTCACAAATTTAGATATCGGGGTAAATAAAAAAACAAAGTGTTGGAAACAAATCAGTCTTCTTGATAAAGTTAATTGTTTGCAGATCTACTAGCAGAATTAACCTACAGGGTGTGTCAAAAGTAGAGGAAAAAATTGTTTTCTTTTCTCCCCTGTATATGCGGCGAGTACTAAATTACTTTTAAATGTTTGAATAATAATCTTAAAACTACAGTATTTTATCTAAAAGTTGCTAACAAATTCAAATAAATCAGCCTCCGCATTTGAAAGTTAGAGCATTTTTAAATAAATTATTATTTTGAATGGATCGAATTTTAAGTCGGTGAGTGTATTTCGAATGTCTTTGAATTGTTCACTATTTATCTTCACTGTCCATATCTATAACTGACTGCGTTGTTCCTCCACCAATATTTATATACAAATTTAAAATTATGGTAAAGGTTCCAGAATGTTCTTCGCCAAAACTAGAAACATTATCCCGTTCTTTCTCGAATAGTAATCGAAAGCGCCTCCGCCATACTCCTCACATATGTTTGGTTTTAAGGGGTTTACTTATGTATGATAATCGGTCAAGTTGAGCCTCAAAGGTCAAATAAGACAGAGAGGGACTTGGAGGATTAGAGCATGACTGAATAATGAAATGGCTCACATTACAGTAATGTTCTTTAGTATTTAAAATTATTTTAAATGTTTATGTTAGATTTTTTTATGTAATCAACTAACTGATTTAAAACGTTTTTATTTTCAGAACAAAGGAGACATGTAATATTTAGAGGTAGGGTGATTCCCAGTTTTTTTTAAAGTTATTTATAAGAATATTTCTATTTTCTTTGTACATTGGACATGCAAATATTAAGTGATTTAGATCTCCCACGGAGGTATTATCACAAGTTCAATTAGGGGGGTTAGTACTCCTATTTTATAAAGGTGGGAGGCGAATTCTCCGTAATTCAATCGCATCCTAGTGATGCATGTTGAGTATTTTCTACCTACCGAGTACTCGATGATGTGGGGGATGTTTCTGGGAAGGATGGGGTAGATCAGCTTATGATTGTTTGTATTATATATATAATTAGACCAAACTTTTTCCCATTGGCTCCAATTTTGTCTTTTAAAGAAGCTAATTATATCAGGGGCATATAATATACTTCATTAAATGTGTCCTTATTTATAGCGTTTCTTGCCATACGGTTTTATACAAAGAGATAATTGGAATTTTTAAACTATGTACCTACATTTTTTCAATCTGAAAATTTTTAAAAAGAAATTCATGTAACTGAACCATACCCGGAACTAAATCTATAAAAATGACTTGCTCCACAAATAGACCGAAGTCAGTTCGGTTTTTGCTCGTCGGGAGCATCTCCTTTGGGAGGCTAATAGAATCGGGTAGACGATTTAAGAAAGGTGTCCACTGCGAGCGAAACTTAAGCCCCCGGGGACCGTCGTTAGGGTGGGACATCTGACAACATTCGTAGAATGCGCCGAAATAGAAGACGATCGTCTCGGGAAAACTGAATGTTGGAAAAAAGGAAAGAAAGAAAAAAGGGGAAAGTCTCGTTCCGTAGCAGCTTGGCGGATGTCTTTTTCTGGTTTTGTTGCTTTTAGTACGGTAAATAATAGAGAAATGTTCGGATGTTTTTTAATGGCATCTTTTAGATCTTCTATTATGCTGGTCAAAGTTTGCGAGAGACTTTGAATTTATTACCATAATATATACTACTGTAATGTTTATTTATTTAAATAGTTTGTTATTTCATTTACATTCACTAAGACACTAATTTATTTTGTGACTTAATTTATTTGTACCAAATACAACACTAATTTATAGCTCTTTTACTAATGCAATGATTTATATTGACAATATTTATGTGAACAGAACGATTTCCTAACTAAAACTTAAAATTTCAACGGCAAAATAGTCTACTTATACACATCTGTGACTTCTAGAATGTTATAAACGTGTTTTCGACTAATAATAGACACCTCCTAGTCCTAGACCATACATCGATTGATCCATCATTATCTATTCTAGAATGATGCATCCATCAGAATCGATGTCTCTAGGTACTTCGTCATCATTCCAGTATATTTTAGATAGATCATTCACTTCGAATGGTGGTGATCATGGGCGGGTTAGGTTTCGAAGGTTGATTTATTCTATCGAATATTATTAGTAAAGGAAAGAGATAGTAAGACTTAGAAGATTACAGCATAACAATATTGTAAAAAATTTATCAAACATGGCCTCATGAAAATTGGACCATCTCTGAAACAAGAATAATATTTATGAAAAAATAATGGTAGGCATATATATACTAGAAGTTCTTTAGGTCTAGATTTATAAATGCAGATAAAAGACCGTGAGAACTGTACAGAATAATTCCTCTAAAAAGAAAATAAAAAGAAGGAAGAAGATTTAATAATTTGATTTTAATATAAAATACTTTAATTTTCATTACTATGTTTAATAATGTGTAATATGTATTTTTCTCCAAAATTAATACAATATTATCAAATTATATTAAATGTTTCTCAGTATTAACCTCAATTAAATAATGCAAAATTGGTCAGTTTGTTTACCATTCAAAAGAATAACAGTAATAAACTTATCTATAAATCTTCTGCTATATCTTAACCGACATAAACTTAACACCTTATACCATGACATTTGTTATGTGCCGAAATTTGGTAAAACAAAGATTTGTCTTAATATTTCCTATTTTCGCACCATAGTAAATGAAGTTACGAGGTGTGGCAATTAAATAACGAGAATTTTAAATTTTAAAACATTTATTTAATATTTACAATGATGCCTTCACAGTACTCTCCTTCGAGCCTAACACATTTGGTCCAGCGTTCTTCCATTTCTGGAAGCACCCCTGGAAGTCTCCAGAAGTTAGGTTCTTCAACACCGACGTTACGGCACGTTTAATGTCCTCCAAATCCTTATAGCGATGTCCTTTCATTGGTTACTTCAACTTTGGAAATAGCCAGAAGTCCAGTGGAGCCAGATCAGGGCTGTACGGGGGAGCATTGTTATGTTCCTACTGGTCAAAACCTGTTGAACTTTTAATGAGGTGTGAGCAGGCGCATTGTCATGGTGAAGGCTCCAACCATTTTTGGCTAATTCCGGCCTCACACGAGACACTCTTTGACACAATCGCTGAAGAACTTCAATGTAAAATACCGAAGTCACCGTTTGTCCTTGAGGAAGAAATTCTCGGTGCACAATACCCGTTTTATCGAAGAAACAGACCTTGCATCGTCTTGCGTTGATTCTCGGCCTGATGCAAAACGTTTGGCCCATTCGTACACACGTGGTTTTGATAAACAGTCATTACCGAACACCCGTTGCAATTTACGAAAAATTTTGGCCGGTTTTTCGCCAGATTTCACTAGAAACTTGATGACAATTCGTTGCTCTTTTTTCACGTCACACATTTTTGTACGTCACGACAGTACACTACTAACTTTAAAAAATCGCAGAGCACAAAATATTACACCGATCACTATCAAACTTGGCAGAGTTGTGTATAATCTCGTGAACTTTATGTTAAAAATTTTTCAAGATGTCAGTATTACCACTATAGGAGCTAGAAATAAATTCTCGTTATTTAATTGCCACACCTCGTATATCACACAAATCAATTGTTACAGTACTCACCTCCTGTAAATTATCTAACCATAATTATGTGGCCATTATTCGAAGTCATTTTAATCATTTATTTTATAGCAAATTACGAATTCCTATCCGAAGTATATTCTATTCACCGCGCCGTGTCGCTATGAAATTATGATGTGGCCCGAGAGCCGCCGAAAAAGGGACGATACGAGAAGAGAAATCCCAAATCACACCCTAATTTATCTCTCTTGACCATTATAGGGCACTATGAGGGACGAACCTAGGGACAGAGACGTGGAAAATAGTTTTTCCAATTAGAAAAAACTCATACGAAATAATGCGATAAAGGAAACTCATCGGATAGTTAAATAAGTTAGTCCAAAATGTATGATACTTTTTGTCCGCTAGAAGTATTGTACAAGGGGGATGAAAGTTGTGAAGTCTTATAAACTAGCAACCAGTGGGACCCAGTGGGACCCATCGGCCCTTCAATTGGTATTTTATGTTGGAATGTCAGATATGTTGCGAAGTAAAATATTTATTGTGCTCTCTTCTGTTGATAAGCGGCATGATAATCAACCCTTTTAATCATATCTTCCAGCCTGGAACGATCGCCCTCTTCTATCTGGTATGCTCCTAAATATAGTGGTATAGAGCCCTTGAAATCTGTAGTGCCACACATTTCGTCATAATGCAATAGACATTTTCTCCTCACAAAATCTGAATTAACTGTCTTCTGTTCGAGTTTATAAGGTGTCTTTTGAATCCGTAATGCTCGATAAGAATCCCCGTTACCATGCGTAGCTTGTTCTTGCTCATATAGATACAGGATTTGGATCTTTTCTTGTAATAAGTCACTCAGAAGTTTCTTAGCCTGTTATACAGGGTGTATCTAAATAACACCGAAAAAATAAAGGGGTGATTCTGTGATGAAAATTAATGTGAGTGTTTGGTATAAAATTTTTTGAAAAAACCCTCCCCGGAAAAGTTACACCCCTTCAAAAATTAAAAAAAATTATGGTTTTTCTTTTTTATTTTCCCTGTATATCAAGCTAAAGACACGAAACTTGGTAAACATTATCTGTCAATAAAAGTACACTTTTTGAAAATTTTTTCTTTAAAAAAGTATGACTGAAAAGCCCAATTCATTAACTCTACAAGTTTTTTCTAAAACTTGAGCATTTACGAGAAAAAAAATCTAATGCAATGCATTTTCAAAAAGATGAGCTAACGCGAGTGTATTTTGCGTCAAGTCTAGTGGCCTGTGCTTTGCATAAAAACATTAATACTGATACCAGGATTGTGTAGTGTCATTTTCTGTTACCCATCTTATTGTTTCACAAGTTTTATGATTGTGTATTGTAGGAAATATTAGTTGATTGAAAATATGAATGCATATTCGAATTTGGAAATGGCAGATATGCATTTTACATACGGTCGTGCTAACGGTAATTCATTGGAAGCGCAAAGACTTTATGCTGAACAGTACCCACAGCGTAGACTACCCCATCATACTACGTTCACAACTATTCACCGACGCTTGCGGGAACGTGGTAATTTTGAAAAAAGAAGTTATGATTCTGGTCGTACTAGAGAAGTTAGAACTGCAGCTGTAGAAGAAGCCGTACTTAATTCAATTGAAGAATTCCCAGAAACTAGTACAAGGCGAATAGCTCGTGTCCTACATGTAAGCCATTCCATTGTTTTTAGAATTTTAAAAGAACAAATGTTGTATTCCTATCATCTTCAACGGGTGCAGGCGTTAATGATTCGAGATTTTTTACCCCGTGTGATTTTTTGTCAGTGGCTTATTACTATGATTGGCCAAGCATCACAGTTCTTAGGTAATATTTTATTTACTGACGAGGCGAGTTTCTCAAGAGACTGTATTAGAAATTTTCACAACAATCACCTTTGGGCTGACGAAAATCCTTATGGCTTTTTTGAAGGAAATCATCAGTATCAATTTTCATTAACGTGTGGCTCGGAATTATTGATAATCATTTAATTGGTCCCCATTTTCTTCCGCTACGATTAAATGGTGAAGCATATTGTCATCTCCTTGAAGAATTACCTGTTCTTCTTGAAGAGGTTCCCATTCAAATTAGGCAACATTTATGGTTTATGCTCGATGGTGCACCAGCTCATTTTAGTATACGTGCAAGAACTCACCTGGGTGAGGTGTATGCCAATCAATGGATAGGTCGAGGAGAACCTGTAAACTGGCCAACCCGCTCCCCTGACCTTAATCCTTTGGATATTTGCATATGGGGATATCTGAAATCTTTGATATACACAAACCCCGTTGAAAATATCGATGATCTGCGAAACCGCATTGTAGCAGGGTGTGAAACTATAAGAAATTCTCCAGGAATATTTCATCGTATACGCAATTCTATGAGGAAAAGGGTAGATGCTTGTATTGAAGCCGAAGGCGGTCATTTTCAACATTTATTATAATTGTATTGTCGATATTCGACAGGTTTTTGTTAATTGTTTGTTCACTTTTGTTTTTAGTTGTAGAAGTCTTAAGAATCATAATTTGGTTGGCTATTTTACATGAGCTTATTTATTTTTTTCTCATAAATGCTTAAGTTTTTGAAAAAAACTTGTAGAGATAAAAAAGTTAGTCAATGAATTGGGCTTTTCAGTCATACTTTTTTAAAGAAAAAATTTTCATCTAAAAAAAGTTGTAAGAAAAAATATCTTAGGGGTTGATTATTTTAACCCCTTCTAAGCATACTTCAGGGTTGAAAAAATTTCAAAAAGTGTACTTTTATTGACAGATAATGTTTACCAAGTTTCGTGTCTTTAGCTTGATATACAGGGAAAATAAAAAAAAAAAACCATTTTTTTTTAATTTTCGAAGGGGTGTAACTTTTCCGGGGAGGGTTTTTTCAAAAAATTTTATACCAAACACTCACATTAATTTTCATCACAGAATCACCCCTTTAATTTTTTCGGTGTTATTTAGATACACCCTGTATGTTCAAAATAAATATGTATACCATGCAGGCCCAATAGTTTTTATAATCCAAGTAAAACAATATCCCTGAGGTCAATTAAGTAAGTACGAATATATTAAAAATTGAAGAGTCTCATAAATATATTAAATGTCAATCTAAAAGTAGAAAGTCTAATTAAATTGCAAAATAATAAGAGATAAATCAATAACCAATATAAAGTATAAAAACTATAAAAATAATACAATATTTGTACCTACTTACGTCAAATTGTGTTAACAATATTGAATCGTATATTCTTGTCGAAATTCCAGTGAGTACGTCCATGCCGGATCGTTCCGGAGGGCATTTGGCAATTTTGTGGAATATAGTTCGGACCCGGGCCACTCGATGTCGGCTTACGGGGCGGCCGAGGGAGCGGGCGGAAGCGGCCGACGGGCCCAACGCAACAGCGGGTGAGGAGATCGTTTCCGCTATTAGCATTTCCCAATGCGGCAGATGTGTCCGCCGACGCCCCTCCGCCCGCGCCCCCTTCGGCGCTAAGGGGCGGATTACCGCCAGTCACGGAATAGTGTGAACTTTCTACTGCCGGAGCACCGGAGAATATACTAAAAAAGGAAAAAGAGTGCAATAATAAAAAACAAATTCCTAGAAACCTGAAACTAAATAACAATCAACTCTTTGGTTGAATTTAATTGAAAATTAGTGAAATTAAATATAAATGTATGTACAGTTTGAATTGAAGCTCAAACGGCTGTCGAGATATTTAACAATTAGATTTTCGAAAATTTGCCTAATATTTTTTTTTTTGGAAAAAAATCTTTATTGTTTTTTTTTTGTGTTTTGGCCTTTGGACTCTGTTTCTTGGACTATAGATTTTGAGCTGTAACTCTAGCTTGCCTAGGTTGTAAAACTAGGTTTTAAAATAAGGTTGCAAAAGTAGGTTGTAAAGATAGGTTGTGAGACAGCGTTGCAAAACTATGTTGTGACACTAGTTTGTAAAACAATTGTGTAAAATTAGGTTGGACTCTGGACCTTGGACTCTGGACCTTGGACTCTGGACCTTGGACTCTGGACCTTGGACTCTGGTCCTTGGACTCTGGACCTTGGACTCTGAACCTTGGACTCTGGACCTTGGACTCTGGACCTTGGACTCTGGACCTTGGACTCTGGACCTTGGATTCTGGACCTTGGACTCTGGACCTTGGACTCTGGACCTTGGACTCTGGACCTTGGACTCTGGACCTTGGACTCTGGACCTTGGACTCTGGACCTTGGACTCTGGACCTTGGACTCTGGACCTTGGACTCTGGACCTTGGACTCTGGACCTTGGACTCTGGACCTTGGACTCTGGACCTTGGACTCTGGACCTTGGACTCTGGACCTTGGACTCTGGACCTTGGACTCTGGACCTTGAACTCTGGACCTTGGACTCTGGACCTTGGACTCTGGACCTTGGACTCTGGACCTTGGACTCTGGACCTTGGACTCTGGACCTTGGACTCTGGACCTTGGACTCTGGACCTTGGACTCTGGACCTTGGACTCTGGACCTTGGACTCTGGACCTTGGACTCTGGACCTTGGACTCTGGACCTTGGACTTCATTTTTTCATTTATATTTTTTCGAAAGCTTTTTCATAAAAATTGTTTTAACAGAACTTTTTTTTTATTAGCTTTTTACGTTGGAGTGTAGACACCTTTTTTCTAAAACTCGCAGATTAATTTTAGAAATTTTGAGATATTGCAATATTTTGAAATGTATTCTTTTGTTTTATTTACTTCAATACATTAAGGCCGCCATTTTAGTGTATTTTATATGGTCTAAACAGAGGTTTACAATTATTAACAGAACTTATCTTACACTGGGTGGATTTTAGTGAAACTTTGACAGCTTATGTTTAATGTTTAATGATTGAAGTCCTTTTAATTATTAAATTCTATTAAAAAATATAAAAAACTGATAGTCACAAATGCAGTTCAAAAAACTTTACAGCATTATACATATTTTTTTAAATTTTCCTGCTAAATTTTAATAATCAATGTACTTTTTAATCTGTGTACACATTACGATTTCATGTAAAATTGATAATTTTGCTGCTTCCATATTAAATTTTAGTTTAGGACCTAAATTATAGGTGTCGGATGAAGCTAAAGTAGCAAAAGTTTCGGCACCGTGTTGTCATATCTTAAAATTGTCTTGAATTTAGAGGAAACTATATTATTATGCATATTTACAATTAACACAAATATAAATTATATAAACAGGAAGACTCATTTTTTAAAGTTTTCTTATTAAGATAATTTTTTAATAAAATTTGGTGCTTTGTCTAAAATCAAATACTAAAAACTAAAATTTAAAATAAATGCCTTTATAAGAGGAAAATCAAAAATGCACCAAGAGTAAAGTGCCCTTATTTACACTTTGCTAATTTAATACACTCATATAAAATCACAAAATACTCATTTAAAACGCGTATGAAAAGATTTGTAAAAAAATTGGTTAAGTATGTAATTTTTTTAATGTATGCCGAGTTTTTTCTGTAAATAAAGTGTGAAATCGACAAAAGTGTTGTTTGGTGCAACTGTCAAAAAATTTCCACACTAATCACCACCTATTGACTACATAGATGGAAAACAAAATTTTTTTTAGTGTGTCTTGAAAGTATTTGGAGAAAAACCAATTGTCAGATTGACCAATAAACGCTGGCTTGGAAATTTCAGGAGGTTGTAAAGATAGGTTGTAAAACAGTGTTGCAAAACTATGTTGTGACAGTAGGTTGTAATACTAGGTTATAAAACTGTGGTGTAAAATTAGGTTGGACTTTGAACCTTGAAATTTGGACTGTGATTCTTCGAGTTTACTTTTTAGACGTTGGACCTTTGATTTCAAACATTTTTATCATCGAAATCTTTTTCATAAAAATTCTTGGACTGTGGACTCTGGACCTTTGGAATTTAGTCTTTGAACTCTGCACTCTGCAAATGTGTCGCCAACCTAATTATTTTTCGTATTAATTGCATTTGTGTAAAATTCTGAAGACGATCAGATTATACATAGTTGGTCAGTAAAATACTTGTGTTGGTCAACTATGCAAAATAAAAATATTTTTGAAACAAAAAAAATATTTTTGAATAAGCAAAATATATTTAACTTAATTATTTGTTTACTCATATTTTACATTTTTTTTATTAAACTTATTAAAACAAATCCCATAATTATTTGGCATGTAATATTGCAATCATGGTTTTAAGTTCCAATATACAGGGTGTTGCCGAATGTTGTGAAGAAAATTTAATGACAGATTCTAAATCTAAAAATAAGAAAAAACGTTCATGTAAACATGTGCCCGGAAATGCTCCGTTTTCATGATACGGGGTGTTGAGATATTGAAATGAGTTTTGGTACCTTCAAATATATCATGAAAGGTCACATTTACATGTAGAAAATTGTTTTCTAAAGCACTTACATCAGTAGCGTTCGTGCCAGTATGTCTTTATGTTTAACGAAAAAACTGTTTTTAGCACTGGTTTTCGTAAAAATTAGTGTCACTTTCTGAAACTTAGATTAATTCTGCTTGGAAAGTTCCTCTTGTACTTTTTCCTTATGACCCATGTTTTTTATGAAATTTTTTCGTATTTTTAGATGTAGAATTTGTTATTAAATTTTCTTCACAACTTGTGCTGACTGGATAAGTCCTGTTAGATTGAAGTCTGGCTGTCATTTTTATTAATAATCTATTATAAATAAAATATCTTAAGAAGTTTCAGCTTTGGAACACCACTTATACTGACCTAATTGTTACTGAATGATAGCAGTTATAATTATTAACGTAAAGACTAGAAATGATAAAAATGTGAACTGTGGTAGAAGTTTTATAATGCTTCAATTTTTGATACCTTTCAAGGTGTTCTCCCGTATAAGGTGTCACCGCAAATAAAACTGCTAACTATAAAATATTTACACACACTCTAAATAATAGTACATTACATACGGGGTGGGAAAGTACTCTATAACAGCCGAGCTTCAAGATAGATAAAAAAGCTACAGACGCGATGTTAGAATGAGCTCCTCGAGGTATGTATACGATTTTATTCACAATCTGCTATTAATATTTTTATATAAGTTTCAAACAATAATTTTTGTATTAATTTCTATCATAATTTGATAAATTCGTTTTTGTCGAAGATACCTATAAAATCAGTTGCTAGGTAATATAACAAGTTTTTTTATACTTACGAATATGTCCGACCGTTAACTTGAATGTACCCACCAGATTTACGATTAGCTGCAGAATTAGCTACCTAAGGGCAGGAAGAGATACGAAAACAGTTACGAAGCATATAATAAGTGACATTTGCAGATAAAGAAGTGACACTTTCTAGTTGGAAAGTTACTTTATTGGCTACCTGTGAAATGAAGTAAGCAATTAGATGCTTCCCGACTGTTCTGAAGGATTTACATCTAGCACCCAATTGCGAGTAAAAACTACTATTTAATTGTTAGCCTTGATAACACTCTTTCACTTTTTTGTTACGGGCTATCTATTAGAACAATTTTTGCTATTATACGCCGACACTCGAACGGCAGATATAATTATTAAAATATTATAGACAGTTTCTAGACACTTTGAAACACACTATACATAACAATTTTGGGTCCGCTGACACTAAAAAATTTTTTTTACCTTAAAATCCTTAAAATTTGTTGTCGGGTCTCCATCATAAAACAAATGTGAAATTAACCATTTTCACTGATTTCTTGTTGTAGAAACGGCTAAATATCAATATTAGACCATTCATAGAGCAATAAACCATACCAAATTTTTTCATAAACGATCAAATTTTCTTATTTTTCATTTTTAGTTTGTTAGGAAAACAAATATACAATAAATTCTACAAGAAATTAATCAAAATGATGTAGTTCAAATTTTTTCAACATCGAAATTGGAGTTCTCATTTAAATAGTTTTAAGGTAAGAAAAAAATATTTTATAGTGTTTGAGGGCAAAAAAAGTATTTTGAAATGTGTTTCAAAAGGTCTAAAATCGTTAAAAAAAAAAAGTAGCCCGTTCGACCGTTGGCGGATTTTTCCCAATTTTTTAATTCAATGATCGTATAATCTTCAAAAATTGTTATCCTGTAAGAAAACACGCATTTCGTTGGTTAAAATACATAGATGTAAAAATTTCTCAGGAATTCCCAACTTTTCTATGACTTAGATATAATTTGGTTCTTGGTAGAGTGTTAACGGTCAAGATAACATTTTTCTTTTATTTTTCATTATTAAAAACAAAAGTTCGACATCGTGTACTGGAATGAACGAATTTCTCTCACGAACCGAGCTACGGAAAAACTCCATTTATGCCACCCGTACCGCCGCGCCTTCCAAGTTTTTACCTCCGCTGTTTTTCCTTTTGAAGTTCGGATCTCCGAGAAAGTAGCAAAAAAAAGAATGAAAAATTGAAGCACGTTCGTAGCGAATGGCACAATGGCCTTAGAAGTTGCGGTTGATGCCGGAACGGGGCTGAAAAGCGCAAATCTCGAGCTCCCGCCTCGGCGGCCGGGAGGTTGGAAATGGGAAATGGGAAACGGGAGACGGAGAACAAACAAGGGAGACCGCAGGGAATCCGAATACAGGATACGTTCTAATAGAGTCGACTTCAATCTCTACCGGAAACGCTGAACTGGTTCAGGTCGGGGATGATGAACAAAATAGTAGTGCTGTTTCCTAGCTAACGGAGCTATAGAAGTACGTATAGCATTAAATCATTTCGTTGGAACACAAGAATAATGACATGATTCAAAAATTTCGATGACATCCATCTTATAGTTTCTTGCATTTTAATATTTTTTGGGAATAAACATTATTGTTTACCTCGGTATTTATCTTGTATTTAAGCAATAACAAGTTTGCTTTGATAATATTAAGAAAAAACTCAAAAATATTATATTTTCATCTCTCTTTTGAGTTATGCCGATCTTCCAGAAAAGTATATTTCACACCATATTGATAACACGAAAATTCATTTATTTGCATAAAAAAGTACATAGGATTTTGGAATTACATTTCTCCTAACAATGGCAGGTGTCCAGGCTTTTTAGCTGCTGTATAACTTATCAATTTTTAAAAATATGTTATTTAAAAATCCATAAATTTTCATAAAAAAATGCATAGAATTTTGGCATTATATTTCTCCTAACTATATGTGACCAGATTATTTAGCTGTTGCCCGTATTTTGCCACTATACAGCAAGGGCAGCTCCAGGCCAAATATTCGGGGAGGGTCATTAACAATAAAAATTCCCTTGCATATTTTTTTTAATAAAAGGCTCACGGAATGTAAAAATTTTATTCTAGGGGGGCAGGGCATCCCCTTCCTGGAGCCGCGCTTGCTATACAGTGTTCCAATGCATAATCCTGGTTATCGTTCATCATTCTTTACTTCGTAGGAAGTCTTATTAGTAACATTATAATTCGCAGCAGTCTGATCAGCTTTTGTCCTAGCCAATTTCATTATTAATTTGGTCCATCCAAACATGTTCAGTCTATAATTTATTATTAGAGATGTTAGGAAACAGAAATCATATAAAAATAATACTTTAAAACTAACCAAGTTTTTATTTATTGGTAATATAAAAAATTAAAATAAAAATCCCACGTCTTGTAATAAAGTTACTTTTATTTGATTATTTGAGACACAGAATTCATCGGAAAACCGAAATTAATATTTTTATTTACTTTTTAATAATTACTATTGACCTTTAATCTCAAATATTTTTATTTACTTTTTAATAATAATTATCTACCATTGACCCTTAATGTCAAAAATTCTTATTTACTTTTTAATAATTACCATTGACCCTTAATATCAAAAATTCAAGTCTTTTTATTTTAATTTTCTGAAATTAGTTCTAAAGAATGTGGAATATAGACGCAAGTGTATTAATAATTGTACCTTTACTGACAGAAATAATTGATTTTATTTGATGAGTACTGTCACAAGTCAGAATGAGTCATTATAAAGATTCAATCACAATATAAATTCTACTTGTGTCATTGTTGAAACTAATTTTCTGTTTATTTTAAATAAAACTGGCATATTTTGATTTATGTCACTCTAGCCATAAATTAACGATCTTGTCTCACTGACTGTCGAAGCAAAACTAGATTCGTGTCACTCTTCATTTTCATTAACTTGCAATTTTATAGTAATAGAAAAACGACAACCGCTTTCCATCGGTCATTTTTGGAAGTAACAATATGTCGTTATCCAAACATAAAAATATGTGGATTGTGCTATACAATTTTACAACAAGAAAATGGAAATTTTTGAGTTGTCTCTATTCTTGTGCATCAACGATTTATTCACTTTTATATCTAGTACGTAAAAAAATTGTATACAGTGAAAAATTAGATGCAACAATGCACGTCAAAAGTTTATTTAAATTCAAATATAACGCAATAGTATAAAATATTTAAAAAATTAAGAAAAAAACTCAAAAGTCTTCACCACAGCATTTTAATTTGTTCAGTAGTGACTAATTTTGGTAAAATGACCGTAAGACTGCAAGAAAAGTGCAATTTCCATGAGGAAAAAACATATCTATAGTAATTAAGAAATTTATATGAAATATCAAAGAAAAATAAATGAAAGTTATATTAAATTGAAACTTTTAATAAAAATACGTTACCAAAAAAATTATATAAAAGTGATTTGAAAATAGCTGTGAAATATAAGATATAATGGAATATAGTATAGCAATTAAAATATTGATAAAACAATAAATCTAAAAAAAATACATTAGTGGCTAAAAATAGCTAGTAGCTAAAACGGTTAGGATGACTGATTGACTGTTGGAAGTTACATTGAATCAAGCTTACTTTGATGTTCTATTTTTTATGTTTTTTGATATATAAGAAAGAAATGATTGATGTCAGTTTGACTATAAAATAAAAATCGTTTTTCTAGGAAAATTTTTCCATAACTTTCCAGTTAATACCATAAGAGATTGTGATAATAACTGGTAGTATAAGGAATAAATACAACGACAACAATGGCACCTTCGATCCAACGCAGAAAATCATGCAGTAATGGGAAATTAGTAGTTAAAATGTTGAATATATTATACAACACTTGAACAAGTTTTTTATTACTCAAGATGCTGAATGAACAAGTAAACCTTTTATATTTATTTGTTTACATTAACTGAAATGACAAATAGTTGACAGGCGACAAAAGGTTAACAGTTATCTTATTAGATGTACTACATTTGGTTTTTAATAACCTTTTGACACATTTGAGTAAAAAATGTAATTATTACAGTTGAAGTTACATTGTCTGCATTTACCTCATCTTCTTTTTCATTTACCATTTTGTATTCTACTTTTACAATGTTTGATTCTTCAACTTTAATATATTTTTCAATACAACCTTGCGGATATTCTTTTAATGAATGTTCATGTCAACTTTACTAATAGACAAAATCAGCATCTACCTATTAAAATAAACGATGCTTAGATCCCCTAAGCCAAATCATAAAAGTGGGCATGATCTTGAATGCTTTAAGTGATTCTGGTAGTTGAAACTGTCTAGAAAATAATATTCCTCCATTTAATATCACTGAGTGCCTGTGTTGCATCCTGTGTTGTAATTTAATATAACGTCAACCATTAAGGGCGATCCGTATATTGAAACATATGGATAAATAACTATTATTATAAACAAACCCTTTAGCGAACGGCCTGGTTATACCAATCGACTTAACGCAGTCCTTAGGAGTTAAGCTCAGTTAGAGAGTAATAACTGCTTGGAAAAAACTAATTTGTCCACAAGCACATACCAAAAGTTGTTTAGACATACAGCATTTAGCTAGTGAGAAATACATAAATTATCGAATGTTTTTAGAATAAAGTATTTAGGAACTTCATAGATGCTGCGAGACTACTCTAGGTCCTTATTATCGTTATTATCTATAAACACAGAACAGTATTTGATGTATCTATAGCATTCCATTATTTCCCTTGCTGATTTTAAATACTAGAGGTCTAAAATAAATAGTTAAGATAAAAATTGTACTTTCATACACTACTTAATGTAGACCTCATAAACTCCACTGTTTCAATTTTTAAAACCAGCCCTTTAAGGGGTATAGCTGCTACACACTATTGCCTAATGATATATTAAAATTCCTTTATGATTTTTATGTAATAATTTATATCTGCGATAATTAATGATGGGTCATTTGTAATAAATATCACTAACTAGTCGAATTTTAAGATTTCATTAAATTCTAGATTGTCCATTATTACTGAATAAATTTTATTTACTAATAAAATTGCCTCACTTTAGGGAAAATGTCAACATAGTGAAAATATCTAAACCATGGTGTAAGAAAAAAAACGCCTATTAATCCTTTTGATTTTGACTCTTCAATCAATATTAAACATTTGCTTAAAAGTACTGGCGCAAAAGTTTTTGCAAGAGTTTTGCAGTATAACCTGGTCCGTTTACACAAGAACAAGGCTTAAGACCAACACTAAGGATCATACACCCCCAATTATAGACTTGTACAAATTTATACAAGAAACAAAAGAGACATAGTGGGTACTACCAACTAATATGGGGTAAAACGCAATAAGCCATTAAGATGCACTGTTATTAGAGACCAAGACTTAAGATCAAGACTAAGGATCAAATGCAACATCAAGACCACATCGGTCTTGGTCTTTGACTTTTTCATATGACTAAATTCGATGTACTCTGGTACTGCCAAAACAGAGATATCCATCGGGATCTAGCATGGGAGACTGTTAACCAAACAAATACCAAATTTTTCAAAGTAGTTGCACGAATTATTACTAAGAATGTTATTTATCTAAAGTATACATCATTGCATAAACGAAAGAGAGGAAGGAAGGAAGAGAAAAAAAAATACAGTGATAAAAACAAAGAATGGGTAACTTTAGGGTATTTTAAGTTTACCGATAATAACAAATAGATAAGCTTTGTTGGCACTGCTAGCTTTAATATAAAAAAAAATTTAAGATTAAAACAACGAGGCGAAGTGAAGGAGGGAAATATCGCACATGTGGCAAAAACCGCCTAAGGGTAATAGTATATAGATGATGAATTATTGCAGATAACTTAAACACAACTATTGATTTCGACCTAGTTAGCCAGTTGGCTAAACGCACAGGTATAATTAGTTGTACCGTCGAGCGGGCAAAACCTACTAAACTTCCTAAGGCGATGAAGTTACTTCGCAAAACCGGCCCTGGTTAGTCTGTTCAGTTGCACGTCGCCAATATGCGAAGTTAGGAAGTTTGCGCGACAACCGACAACCACCAACGATGCGAGGAACGTCAAAACAACAAGAAGAAGCGAGGAGCTTTCTCCCTTTCCAAAGAGAGACTCGAACCGACGTGACGCCTTTGTTGCCGGATCAAAGCCCTTTTGCATTTTGCATGGATGCCTGACGCCCGTCGGGGAGCGTAATTTGCGGCAATTCCACTTATTTTCGCGCCGCTAGATGCAGCAGGATGGACGGATACCTACACTAACAATGGTTCGGTTGGATATATGATATTTATCGTCTTAGGCCCGTTTCATTCTACACCACGTTGAAATAATGAGTCATCGGGAACAATCATAATGTAATTTTAATCAAGTTATGAAATTTTCTTCAAAATATTCTTGGTATTTTCCACAAATTTCTTATCACGTGCATATGGAAGGGGTCAGTATATACCGGGTGTTCCGCATAAGTACCGACACAAAATAGGTGTTGGATGCCCCAAAATATGATGATTTAATGCAACTTATCTCTATATCAAGTTGTACCCCTAAGGATTTACGGAAGCCTAAAGTGGGGCCATACATTTTGAAAAAATCAATATCACTCCAACCGTTTAACTTAAAAAATCTATATTTGGTAAATTATTTAGGCGCTTCATGAGTCTTAATTTGGGAGTGAGTAAGAATTAATTGAAATATTTTGAGTTGCTATGGGGTAACCCACCCTTATAACTACACAGAATTTTTTGTCCATTGGCCGATTTTTAAAATTTTTATTTTATTTTAAAACTTTTTTACTGTTTTCATTTTTTAAAAAACATAATATTTTTCGAGTAGAACGAGAAAAATTAAATCACTTGAAACTTAAGTTTTTGTAATATGTAGATATTATTATTATTAGTGTGTTCTTATTTAAATCAATTTTATTAAAATTAATTTGCTATTTGTTAGATTTAAATGAGAAATGTATGGCCAACTAAAATTTTAAGTGATTTTTGTATGCATTGTCATATATGTATTGATTTAATTTTTCTCGAAAAATATTATGTTTATTAAAAAATAAATGGAATCAAAAAAGTTTTAAAATAAAATTTTGCATCCGAGAAATTTAACAAAATTTTAAAAAATTGTTTAAATAAAAGTTATTTGTTATGTCATTCTCTATAGTTCTTGTCCCATACATAATTTCTCTTAAATGGACCATATTCCAAATATTTGATAAAAAGTGCAAATTTATAATTTTGAAGATAACTCAAAAACATCAAATTTTAAATTTAAACATGTGGGTGGGTACTTTATACAAGGTCGTTTTGGTATTTTATGGAATATATCCGTTATTTACTCTTGGAGAATAAAAGTTGCTTATAAGGTTATTCTCTATACTATTTATCATATAAATAATGTTCCTAAAATGGTCCGTATTAGAGAAATTTAACAAAAATTGCAAAATTCGAGTCATGAAAATTCCTCAAATAAAAGTTATTTTTAAAAAAATTGTTCAAATAAAAGTTGTTTGAGATAATTATTCTCTATAATTTTTATTTTATACATTTCTCTAAATTGGACCGTAATGGGAAAATTTGAGGAAAAGTGAAAAGTTTTAATTTTTCTGTATTTACGTTGGCAATGAATATATATAAAAAAATATTTCGAGTAAGGTGTGTAACGCAATAACGAGGCTAAGCAAGGTACAAAGACTTGCCTGCCTCGGAATAACGGGGGCAATGAAAACAACCCCCACTGCTGCAATGGAAGCACTAATAGGACTCTCACCTCTTCACTATGTGATACAAGGGGAGGCAAGATTAGTTGCTTACAGAATAGGGAATACACTGAGAAATCTTGACATTAGGCCAGGTCACATGAGTATCTCAAGGTTAGTGACAGGAGACGTGCTAGACATGAGATCAGACCACATAACCAAGAGGTACTCTTTTAATACTCCATTTGAGGTTTTAATACAGGAAAGAGCGGAGATCACCATAAGGGAGCCCAATGCCCAACGACAGGAACAAACCTCGTATACAGACGGGTCTAAGACTGCGGAAGGCACTGGGACGGGAGTATTCTCCAAAAACCATGATACTAACCATAGCTATGCTATAGGAATACATTCCTTGGTATTTTAGGCCGAGGTATACGCAATTTTGCAATGTGCAAAAACGAACAATGAAAGAGCTGTCGAAAATCAGCATATTCAAATAATATCAGACAGCCAAGCGGCACTTAAGGCCATATCGAGTCAGAAAGTTACGTCGAGGCTGGTATGGGAATGCACCGAAGAACTAAGAACAGTGGCAGACCGAAATAGAGTAACACTATTTTGGGTGCCAAGTCACCAAGGGATCGAAGGCAACAAAAAGGCTGACGAACTTGCAAAAAGAGGGTCAGAAGAAACACCGGAACCAGACACAAACCCAGGAGTACCAAAAAGTACAGTCCGGGGTTTCATAAACGACTGGATTCGGGAACAACATATCAACTATTGGGGAAGCACCCCAAAACAGGCACATAGAAAGGCCTTCATAGGCAGACCATGTCCCAAAAGAACTGGAGAACTACTCTTTATGAATAGGAACCAGTTGAAAGTGATAACAGGGTTCATGACTGGGCACGCCCCAGTAAAGGGACACCTGAACAAAATTGGCATGTACAATGAAGAACTCATGTGCCGACTATGTCACAAGAAACCAGAAACGGCCAAACACATACTGTGCGAATGCGAAGCTCTAGATCGCAAAAGGCAGGTTCTTTTTGGACAACCCCAGGTTGATCCAACAACGTATAGAACCCACTTACCCAAGGATCTGTACAAACTTGTACAAGGTACAAAGGTGACAGAGTGGGTGCTATGAACTAACATGTGGTAAAACACGATAAGCCAATAGGCTTCAGTGTTATTCGGAGACATAATCAGACGAGCCCAGGAAAAAAAAAGGTGTGTTTGGAAAAGGTTATGTATCCTCTAAACATTTACAGGGGTCATAAGTTGTACAAAATAACCGGAAGAAGCATGTAATAACTAGACAGAAAAGCCATGCTTGGACACATCAGATTTTTTTATACTACTAGTACAAAACACTTTTATACAGAGTGTTTCACAAGGAATGGTAAATATTTAAACCATACGCCTCAAAATTATAATATTTTGCAAAGTAACAGTCAAATGTTATCTACTTCTGATATACAAAGTGTAAAAGTTAAAATTTATTTTTCGTGTTTTTTCTTTGCAATATTTTCGTTAATATTTAAAGAATTGACTTGAAATTTGGTACGATTATATTTTTAGGCTATAGTAAATCATAAGTACGAGTATGTTATAAATTTTGAGGTTAGACAAAGAGGGCGCCACCTACACTCTACTTGATGAAGAAAACTATTCATTTATTTTTGTTATTCTTCTCTCGTCTGTGAGAGTTTATTAATGAAAGTTTTGTATCATACATTTTATTTTTTATCCACGTAGTTAAAGCTTTTTGGTTTGTATAGAAAAAAGATCAATAAATAAATAAAAAAGTAATGAAAATCTCCTCATTATAGTACTAATTATACAAGTAGGTATGTAACTAAAAGGTACGTCATGAATTATACCAGATTACTTTGAAGTTAAAACTAGGTCGGTTAGATTTAACTTACCTATAAAATATATTAACTTTTCAATCCTGACTTTAGCAAAACGGTATATAAACACAATGCTATTGAATAGAGAGAAATACGTTGCCGACTGCAGACCACAATATCCCATCCTTGCCGTCGAAAACAATTACTCTCTTTATCCATCTCACGTCCAAATATAATTAAGCGTCGTACATGTTTATTTTGCTCGATGCGTTGGTTAATGTACTGGATACAGAAGTGCTTACCTACCAATTAAGCTATAGACTTTTAAAGTTTCAAAATTGAAAATCGATTTCTCCATTAAAATTAGAAAATGTTAAACATTCATATGTAAATAGACATGTTGTTTAGCAACTTTGCAAGAAAAAACTGACCGCCATAAAAGTTTTATGGGGAATATGTGATCTCACTACCAAACTTTAGCATAACATCATAAATAGGTTATCTTGAACCACCACAGCGAACGCCTATGATGTCTCTTTAAATTGTTATGTAGCTTTATCTTTTAGATATATTCGCTCTCATGTTATTCTTAAGCTGGATTTATAAACTTCGTTTAGTTCGCTCTCAGTTCGAGTTCAACATAAACAAAGCAAAACGTGCATAGTCGTTTACAAACTTCGTTAACGCTCAGTTCGAGTTCAGTTGACGTCGATCCAATGAAGAACACGTATCTGGTTATTTGATCACGCATGCGTCAACGCGATCCTAAAATGACATGATAGGTTTGTTTTGGATACGAAATTATAACGGATTTATAATTATTTTATAACCTAAAAATATAATTAAAACAAAATAACAGTGAAATATAATGTGTTTTGTGGAATTTGTGGTTATGTCTTGTCAAATCAAATGTCAATATTCGCAACGACGAACGAACGCTCAAAGACTTTATAAATTGGGCCCAGTGCAAACTCGCCAACTCGAACTGAACGCCAACTGAACGTAGTTTATAAATCCAGCTTTATGTTCGCCGTTCGGCTACGAACGTCGAGCCAATGAGAAACACGTATCTGGATATTTAACCACGTATGCGTCAACGTGATCCTAAAATAACATGGTAGGTTTGTTTTGGATATGAAATTATAACGGATTTATTATTATTATTATGTTATAACCAACACTATCTACAAATATAATTAAAATAAAATAACGAAATATCATTTATTTTGTGGAATTTGTGCTAATGTATTTTCAAATCAAATGTCAAAATTCACAGCGACGAACGAACGGCCAACGACTTTATAAATTGGGTACAGCGCGAACACACCAACTTGAACTGAGCGCCAACTGAACGAAGTTTATAAATCCAGTTTTTCTCTTTGCCATTACTCTAAATAAAATAACATACCCTAATAAAAAAACAAACATAACAATCCTTTACCCGTTCAGATGGCCAACAATTCGTACACAGAAGAATGGAATAAGAAGAAAAGCAAGGGAGGCGACGATATCACGTGATTTATTAACAACTTGTTGAGGATCATGTTAATCACCGTAAGTTTGCGGGCATTAATCTCCCTTACAAGCCAAGGGGTTGGTAATTTCTCGCACAGATTCCGGCCATTTTATGACTTATTAGGACCTAAAAGCATTACGGCGTTTTTCCTTTTTATGCTTACAGTGGAAATTGGTTTATGTCACCTCGAATATTTAACAACCATTGACAAATGGGTCTGTTCGCTCTTAATCCTGGAATGCTACAATTATTTTCAGATCTTATCGGCTACATTGAATTATAGCCGCACTCCAAATTAACATTGGTCAATTTATTTGAAATTGAAAGGACGCCTCAGTTTCCTTGTGGCAAATGACTTTCGGTCGAATCTCCTGAATTTTATGTGGTGCAGTTTTTGACCTCCTAATTAAAAGTGTCCATTGTCCAGTGTTGTTTTAATATATTAAAATCATACTTGATTTGACTATTTCTGTATATTTCAACTTTATGTAACTTTGTACCCTCCTTGTATGTGATATGTCCGAATTCTAAATTTTTGGGAATTCCACCCCCTCCAACTTCTCCTTCTCTGTAACTATTTTTATATGCCAGCCCCCACAACCAAACAAATTTTTGGAAAAATATATAAAAAAATTGTTTGGTTTGTCTTTCATCCTGTACTTTTCTCTAACGGAACGGTGTCTAAATCCATTTAACGAATAATGTTCATTAGCAATATTCAATTAACTGACTGTCGTAAGCTTGAAGACATGTCGGCATTATTTTAAAAATAAAATACGTAATCAGTAATAAATATGTTCTTGTAAGACTTATGGTTTTAAAAGAAAACAAGTATTAGATAATAACATTATTACTTACTTGTAACTGTAAATACCACTAACAATAAAAATTTACGTTTTAAAATTAATCGAAATAGCTGTATTGTTTGTCTAACCTACATCTACGAATATTTGCATCCTATTTTAGTAATGTTCTTGTTTAACCACCCGTCTCATTAATAAAAAAGGACTTTTAGCCCACCCACCCTCTATTATAAATTTATTAGCATATCGCTAATAGTAATATGTATGGTTTGTTTTGGTTCCGAAATTAGAAGGGTTCAAGAATTTTATTAGAACTACGTAGAACAAGTTGCGCAGTTACAAAAATAATAAAACTGATTTAGAATCGATTCAAGAAAGTATGAACCAAAACGATTTTGTTATTCTTCTTCCTCGCATTTGTCCATTTATTGTTGAGAACAAGAAGCCAACAATTATTGTCAATTCTGTGAACTACATAAAAATAATGTTTGCAAAACTGTAATTTACCATTGTTTTTTGTTATTAAGGGTTGTAAACGTCATATTTCACTTCATATGCATTCTTGTCGATTCTTGCTTTTACTTACTTATATCTTTTTCCATTCTTGTTCTTACTTATATATCTTGTTCCATTCTTGTTCTTACTTATATATCTTGTTCCATTCTTGTTTGTACTTATATCTTTCGTTCGATTCTTGTTTTACTTATATCTTTTGTTTCTTGTTTCCCATATTTTTTAAAATAGTATATATAAATAATATAAAAATTATTTAATTTCAAATCATTGATAATGGTAATATGAATACATACGTTTCTGTTGTGAATATAAACTTGTTTTTTTTTTCAAATTAATAAGTTTTAAAGAAAGAATAAACGTAAAAAAGGCACCAATAAAACAAAATCTCAATCCTCTATATCAACAGTTCGACACATATAAACGAAATTTAATATAGTTGGTTGTCAGTTGACGTTTCTCATGAGGTTTGTTTTGGTTCATGTTCTAGAATTGTTCTAGAACCATGCGCAGAACTATTGCGCAATGGTCCTTAATTCTGAACAGTTCTGTAATCATTCCATTTCTACTCGAAACCAAAACACCGCCAAAACAGTTAAGGGCCCGTATTTAAAAACAGAACTCAGCTGAGTCGGACTTGAGTAAGTCGTCCTTGAACGAAAATCGAAGTTCGGTTATATTGCGTAAATTTAGATATGGGTATTAACAAATCCGTAAATGTACTTAACAGTTACAGATTTGCTAATATCCATCTCTAAACTCCAGTGTAACACCAGAACCACCTGGAACTTTAGAGACGTTGTAACCGAACTTCGATTTTAGTTCAAGAACGACTTACCCAATGTAAAAATTTAATTATAAATAAAAAAAAAGAAATAACACATGGTCAGTAAGAAAGAGGCCATATGGTATTGTAAAACGAATATAAATTAATTAATTTATAACATCAACTAATCAACTGTGCTCCATTCTCATTTGTCATTTGAAAATTCCTTGTAAAAATTCCAACACTAAACATGGCCAGGATTTCAAGAACAAAACTACTTGCAAAAAAGCTTAAGCGCAAACACGTCAATTCTGAAACAATTCTCGCTTTGGGCCAGAGCCGAAGTTACTGTTCGAGAATGGTTATGGAACCATTCCCAAGTAAAACCAATACACAGAACTTACAGGTTCAGAACTAGTTCTGGCGAAACCAAAACAGCGAATATCTACTGCGCATGCTTCAAAGGTTCTGGAAGAGTTCTGGAACAGTTACGAAAGTGAACCAAAACAAAGCTATGGCTTTCTTCACTATACGCATGCTCGAACTGAAAATTGTAAAACAATTCCTGCTTACAAGTAGGAACTGTTTGAACCGTCTTAGAATAGTTCTAAAATAATTTCATGAGTGAACCAAAACACAACTATCTTATAGTTCACTATACAAGCCACACCATTGGATGAAGGCAATAATTGAATTGGATGAGAATTGTTTAAAGTTGGTGGGCTCCAGTTGGGTGAATCTGAAGATCTGGAACTTAGTTGTTTCCAAAGCAGAGCAGCAGGTACATAGAATGTGCTCTGTGAATTCGTCTTCCACAATAATAATAATAATATAATAATACTCGCCCTAATTTACCTCCTTGCGAGTAAATTTCAACTTCTGAAACTGCCTAAGCTTGTGTGGGGAAGGGACGGCTATTATTATTATTATTATTTTCCGTGGCGCTCCGGGGTGACTTAAAGATGATTGATGGTGTCAATTAACTTGCAAGTGAGAAAACCTCGGATAAACGTCACCCACCAACATCGAAACGCTTACGCATGGCGATTTGAAATCCGGATGCCAATATCAACAGCAATTAAATTACTGTTAATACGACACCCATCAAATCCTATAACGAATCATGCAAATTAATTAAAAAGTCACATGGTCTGCTATGAGATTCGAAGTCGTGTGTCTCCCAACCTTAAAATTTCCTGTAAGTGAATACAAGGGTGTGAGACAATTATGCCACTGAGACGATATCATATGAGAATGCTTGGATACAGAAACAACGACAGAGACAGAAATAATGCTTGTCGCCCGGCGCCCAACTAGGATTTAAAAACCGATACTCATCAGAGTTTCATCCGATCAGAAACTGGACCGGCAATACATGATATCACGGTAGAATAGTGGCTACTACAGTTCTCAAATTATAAAAAATTTGTAAAATTATTCATAAAAGAAAGCCTTGTACTTCAAGCCTTTCGTAAACTACTTTAGAGTATCACTTAAACATATTTGAAGCACCTTCATTTTTTTTTAACGCAAAGTATCTCATCGAGAAATTTCCAAAGCGTGTACCTTCGCGTCGCGTCGGCAGGTTTAAAAAGTCTCTGCGAACCGTCAGCAGGAGGGGCGAATACATCTTAATTAATTAACTCGTTCGAGCAGGAAATGAACGAAAAAGATAGAGAGAGATAGACAGACGCAGAGAAAGAAGAAAGAAACGAGGCCTTCTAAAATTACGCTCTTGCCACTCCACTGCCGCCCCTCGTTCCGTTCCCCTTTGTCAAAGAGACCGACCGACCCATCTGAGCCGTCGGCCGTTTGTGCCTTGTGCCTGTGTCGTGCCGATGCCGCTGCCGTTGCCGCTCCCCGTGACACATCGCCGACGGTTGGCCCGTTGTTCGTTGCCGTTATACGCGAGTGTATTCCTTTGTGACGTCATCCGCACGAAAGGATCTGCCGGGAAAAAGAAACTGCACTTAACGAATCTCAATACCTTGCTACTACACCTTGGAAATTTATTTTCATTATAAACGTTTTTTCTTTTATACAGGCAACATGGCAACAACTTGATTAACACTACTACTTAACTGAAAACAGATAAGCTAATTTTAAGATCCACTTTACAGTTCTCAATTTTTCTTGCTGCAAATAAAATTTAGGCATTTTATTTCAAAAAGTTCAACAACTAGGTCAAAAAAGACATCGTTACCAGAGCTGATATATCTAAGGGGATTGCGACATAGCCTTCTTTCATGGACGATTTTATCCGAAATAATAATCGCCAAGCCTGCAATATAAGAAAAATGTAAACTATATAAAGGCGTTATTTAAAAATAGTTATTTATGCAACAAGTGTGTAAAGTTACCCTTTTTTGACGAATGTGAATGTTGTCACATGAGTCAAAAAGGGACTTTACGCACGAGTGGCATACAATATTTTTTCTACTACCGTACACATAATCCACTAATATTAGAAATATAAAAGTTACTTTTTTTCACTAGTGAAAAAAAGTAAAATGTGCCAAAAATTGTACACAGCAACAAAAATAAATTTATTGGAACTTTACAAATTTATAATTCTTACAGAACAAAATGACTAACAAATGAAGAAATATTTAAAAAATAGGTTTTTAACTCTTATGAATATTAATATTGAATGTGCAATTATTGCAATTACCAAAACTTAAGGTTTTGGCCTTTTCCAGCACAGATTTTGAAAAATGTTGTGATATTACTTCTGTAACCCTATTTTGAGCTTCGAGTGGTATGGATTTGGCCTTTTCAAGTAAATAGGTTGAAATATTTTGTGTAACTCTAGTTTCACTGTCGAGTGGTTCCACTAATTCTTCATTAGAGTTGTCAACGGTAAAATTGTAGCTTTGTTTGGAAGTGGATGGCATACTGTCATCCATCAAAATTTTATTAGAAATTTTGTTTTTTTTGTGTTACTGTGCTGTCTACGTAGCCTTCTGCAACAGCAGATGATTTCCATCCTCCATGTTTTTTGACCGTTAGAAGGTCTCCTCCAGAATTTGCCAGCGTAGTGGCTGAAGACCTCCTAAAGCAGTGTCCTGTAAAAGCCGTTGGATTGGGCAAGTTTAGATACGTTGCTATAACACTTTTACCATTTTACCAAAAGTATTTATCCCTACAGGCTGTTTAGAATATTTTCCATTTGCGAATTTAAAAAAAAAATCTGTTACAATTTATATTTGAAGGTCTTAATGAGGTATATTTTTTTATGAAAGATAAATAATCAACTGCAGAATTATTTGGATTTAAAATCGTAAAAATGCGTTCTATTCCATTTTTGGTTTCTGATACTTTGACAATATACACTGTTTGTTTATCTTCCACATCGTTAATTGTCATTTTACATAATTCTTCCCGGCGACAAGCTCCCGCAATTCCAATTATAAAAGCTACCTAAAAAATAACATATTGTAATGTTACAAATAATTTATTAAACATTAGGAAATATCTTGACGTTGCGCATGTAAAACTCCAAATAAATGCTATTGTAAAAAATATAAAAGTTTTAGGTATAATGTGCTGCCTAACAACCCCGGTGGCCTGTTAGAACAGCAACTGATTTTGTTAGGCAACACACCATACGAACACACATCTCGTTGCAAAACTTTACAGAATATTTTAATTTTATACTGAGCATTCAAGCATTTACTGAGGCATTTACTTACTTTGATCATTAAAAACTTGGAATCTGGAGCTTTCAACAGAAAATTAATTAGATCTTCTCGTTTAAAAATTTTGGATTTTTTTTGGTTTATAACCTTTATTTTTTTGTTTGAGAAACGCTATTAACTTGTTGAATTTCGAAATATCAACGTTGTTTTTATATTTTAAGGTGCTTTTAAGCATAGAATAAATCGACCATAGGGTAGAAGCTTTGCAATTCTTCAATTCATCAGAGAAATATGCTAAAATAACGTTTTCCGAATATTTGGTCACCTTATTCTTCCTACACCATTCTATAAATGCATTGTATTTTTGCTGATAAATATATGCAGATTATTCTGGCAATAAATTTTCAGTGGCCTTTTGTGCACTGCATAAGATATCTGGGGGAGTATTATAAAATTCGCTATCGCTAGATAAATTTGAATCCATATCGATTATGACAGATATAATAAACTGCAAATAAAATTTGAATTTAAGTAAACAAACATTAAAAAGTAAAACTTTTTACCTTCTCAAACTTGATTGAGTTTAAAAAAATGCTAAATTGGCTTTAGAATCTAATCATAAACTTAAGTATACTTTTGTCGTGTTCTGTTATATAAGGTAGGTACTAATTAAAAGTTTAGAGATTGACTGTTCTTCTAATCCACACAGCCACGGCCAACTTACTTTTACCAAAATCCACATCCATTGTATGTTTACTTTTAATTAAATCGATGACATTTAGAGAAAATTATAATTAAAATAAACTGTTGATAATTTGTTGGACACTAAATAGATATAAGCAAAAATAATTTATTTATTTGTCTTAGAAGGAGATAGCAAAAAAATGTTAATATAAAATAAAACGTTATATTTTGTTGTTATGTACAAATTTTGTCAAATTTTACTTTTTTTAACTAGTGCGTAAAGAGTTTTACTTTACGCACTAGTGAAAAAAAGTACAACTTTACACACTTCGTGGAGTGCGTAAAGTACGTACTTTACGCACGGTAGTAGAAAAAAGATATTTACAATTTTTGGGGTATACGAACTTTTGGTTCAATATAAAATGCGCCATTGTTTTGAGGGCTCTTAATTCGTTATGAAATTAAACCTCAATTTTTATCCTATTATATCACAATCTTACATGTAGAATACGGTGTAAAAAATGGATCACTTTAAATGTTAATCTTTTTGGTTCGGTTATTTCAAAATAAAAATTGAAGACATAATTTTATTAGAGAACGATACTTATCTACAAATTGATTTGAAGAAATAGTTTTTTTTTATTGACGATTCTGCTTTAAATTTGCAAACAAACATGGTAAGTGCGTCTGTGATCAACTGTGCTCATAAGCGTAGTCTCATGGTTGATAGGGTATACATACTTTTATTTAAACAATTCTTTCATGCAATTTTAAGATATTTATGTGGTTGTTAAAATGAATAAATTATTGTTCAATTTAGATTTATAAATTGATTGCAAGTAAACAATTTTCATATTTCTTAAAGATTCTAGATTTACAAATTATATACATTAATCCCAGGTAGACAATTTTCAGATTTCCTAAAGATTCTCTAAAAACAAAGTTATGGCTTGAGTTCATGCAACAAACAAATTTTGAGCCAAAATATCTTAATTTTTTTGTGTTCACGACATTTTAAAGCAGATTGTTTTGATCGAACCTCAAAACCAAGAATAAGACTTCTACCAACAGCTGTTCCAACAATAAAAGTGGTCCGGTTGAAGTATATAAGTAAATAAATTCTTTACTAACTATATCATGTGCCGTTTTTTTTCCGTATGATAGAAGTTTATTGTATGAATGTGATGCACCCTATATAATTCATTACAAAGTTTTTTACAAAAACGAACACAAATAGACTTAATAATATCTCAAGTAAGGAAATAAGTAGAATATCGCATGCCTCAAGATACTGTCTTAGGTCCTATCTTGTTTAATTTTATTTTAAATAATTTGTCGTTTAAATACAGATGGAAATATTGTAAGTTCTTTAGATGACACAGTTATTCTGTAAAATGCAGAGAACTAGATTTGATTAAAATTATATATATATATTCTAAGATCCTGACGGATCCCTGGACGAGAATCGGACATTTTTGCACGAATCTCTTGATGCTTTATTTTTATTTAATGTCGCTAGGATAAGTAAACAGACAGTATGTTTGATTTTGCCATCGTATATTATGCAGCTCAATCTTAATTTTAGGATCTATAGATAGTAATTAACTATCAGAAAAATATTGAAGAAGAAACCGTTTTTTTCCCGTTTTCCTTAAAGGAGTAGTTTAAAATTTTACCCTCAACATTTCTGGGTAGTTTTCAATAACGGTATTAAATTATTTAAAATAGAAAACGCAATTTTCAGCTGTTTTTGTTTTTTGTTATACGTAATGTTAAATGTGAAATGTCACTATTCATTGCCTTTTTTTTGATTTTCTATTTTTCGATTTTTGGTTTTTTCGACTTTTCGATTTTTCGATTTAAAAACCAAAAAAGACATTTTTATTTATTTTCATTTCGTAACTGGTGACATAATCAACTAGTTGCATAAAGTAGATCGTTTTGACACTTGCTGCGATTATAAAATATGTTACTTTATATGTCATAATTAGAAAATATAGTTGAAGCCTCACTGACTAACTTAAATACTTGAGTTTACATCATTTTTGTTTAGATGTTTGTTATGCATAAATTAATTCAATATATACTTTAAAACTAAATATTGTTTCTAATAACATATCAAAACGAAAATATAACCTTACAATTTTAAAACTTTCTATATTCCTCGACTATTCTGATGATTAGACAACACTACAAGGTTGTGACTTTATGAATGATATATGATGTACATCGGTATTTGTATTAAAAATACTTTATATATGTTTTAATTTCGTAAATACTATTTTTACATTATGCAATTTTTTTTTTAGGTAGGTATGAATATTTATATATTTTTAATTTTTAAACAATTTAGTCATAATCAAAGCCTTTGATTCGAAGGAACTGACTGAATGACAAATGTCTATGACGAAATTTTTTATTCTAATTTGATTATCGCAATATTATCTGTCAAACTGTAATCATTGTAGTTGTCAGTTGGTTAACAGTTCTGTTTCGTGTTTTTGAGTTTATTATTTGTTTTCTCTGTTGCATATTTTACATATTTTACAAAACTTTTAAACCTAAGGTTAGTTATTTTTTTAATTTCAGAGTAATACGTTTTATTAACATTTTAGCATTAATCGTCTCTAAAATACCGGATTATCTCATTTAATTAAGTGCAATTTCCATTCTCCCGATTGAGTTAATCTCCTGCAAGCACAGACTGGCGACGAGACCCATTATGTTCTGTTGTGTTGGTCCTCCTGCCAGCAATAAACCGGCTCGGGTCGACCGAGAGACTCGTACGCTTTCCGGCCCCCTTTTTACCCCATCCATTTTCTGCTGCACTCGAGAATTTTATGTATTTTGCGCCCCGTGGCTCCGGCAACGACAATAATTGTCGCTCCGTCGAATTGGGAATTGGGACGACGACGCGTCACTGTCCGCCCATGGCCCAGCCGTTGTCGGATGTTTAACCCTAGAATACTGGAATGTTTTAGATAAATAAACATTAATACTGGACTATCGTCATTTTTAGCTTTGTTAAAACTTTAATAAAAAAAAAAAATACAAAAATACGAAAATATTGCTAACTGTATAAATGCTTTAACCCTTTCAGCCTCACTTTGTTATTTTCAATATTACAAGATTTAAAACAAAAAAAAAAGATTAATATGTTTTAGAAATATATTTTGCAGAATACGTACAGTTTCAAAAATTTTGATTTTTGACAGTGACAAGTGCTACGTACATGTCCCACTGGTAATATTAAATGGGACATCTACATCCCACCGGTATATAAAAAACTAGAAACAGTTTTTGAAATATTTATTTTCAGGTATGGTACGGTGTAAGACAATTTTTGCACAGGGGCAATTGGCACATCCTGCTTAGAGTCGTTCTTTTTTTCTATTTTTTGTTGAGAACACCTTGCACAATGTCGGTGAGTTTTGCCTTCAACTGGTAGATGCTTCCCAATATTTAGCATATGTCTTGATTTTTTTAATGGTCTACCAGTGGATCTTTTTCGAACGTGTACTTTTGATTTTTATTTACCAAAATCAATCATCTTTTCGGCAAGTTGGATTACAAAATCTAGAAATGGTAATGTTTGTCTGTGAAGTTCATTATACAGGGTGTTTCCGAACTTGGCGTCCAAATTTGTAGGGGTGGTAGTTCGCATAATTTGAGACCGATTCGCAGATTTCATTTTTCCAAAATATTTAAAATAAAAATAATTAAAAATTATAAACAGGTACGGTCCTTAGGAATCGCCTCGACTCGCGCGCGTTACACTTAGAATCGACAAAATTGCAAATCGCATCTGTTTTTGAGGACTATTGCGCTACGCGCTCAGGGTAGGACTTACTCTTTGATTTTTTTTATAATGGCTCAATTTTGTTTATTATGTATTTTTTAGAAAAATGAAATCTGCCAATCGCTCTCAAATTATGCGAACTACCATCCCTACAAATTTGGACGCCAAGTTCGGAAACACCCTGTATATTATCCAGGCTATTGACTGCGGCAACCATTAATAACCTAAACTTTTTTCCACCATTTACCGGACTTGCGGTACATGTCATATAAGCGTGACATTTGGTCAGCTAAATCCACTCCACCCATGAAATTATTATAAAATTCTATTGCTTCTGGACATTCTATACTTTTCGTATGTCATTAACAACAGTCAAGTTTTTTCCGTGGCGGTTGCTAAGCACTGGAACTTCTTTGGTGTCTTGCCATTTGACACAAATGGTACCATACGTATCTCCAAGAATTTCGGACTCTCCTCTGTTTAATTTTTTTGTAATCTTTGGTATATTTTTTCTATTTACCATAATAGATGGAAAAGGAATTTTAGTCATAAGTTTTACAGATGTAAAAAATCTGTCGAAACATATTTTTTATTCCTCTTTTAGTGGGTTTCATTGGTAAATATTGCTTTAGTCCAGAACGGCCTTTAAATTTTACCATACTTTCATCAATACTTTGCCTGGAAGAATATGCTTGAAGAATACCATTAATCAAAAAACACATTAAAACTGGGTCATATTTATGCCAAATAGAAATTTTAAATTCTCGTCGGGGGGTCTAAAGGGTTAAGGCGCAAAAAATATATAATAAAAATAATAAATACAATGAAATTATATACTTGAGCTTGTTGCACACATCATGCATAATTTAAATATCCTTCACACATGTGTAGCATGAGTAAACAGTGAATAATGGAATATATGTCGATAAAATTTGCAACAAACGCATCCACCATTATTGGCTAGTCTAAAGGTAACATTTGGGAAGGTGAGACTGAGTAAGACGACAGGTGACAGACAGCAAATACTGCCATGTTAATACTGCTGTTGCCTCTCTTTCATCAGTCGCGCTCTCCCATATGTTTTTATTTTAATTACATATTTTCAGACGCGAAAAGACCGTTTTGGTCACCTTACGCTGTCGCTTTACGCCTGTCGCCTTACTCGGTCTCGCCTTCCCAAATGGTACCTTAAGACTAAACAATAAACAAACAGGTTGAGGAGCGTCGTAAAATTTACAAATGGCCAGTAATTCTAGGGTTTCAATTTAAAGATGCTTTCGAGGAAGTAACTGGCTACTACCGTACTCTTTTTTTATTCCGAAATCTTTTGGATTTCTTGATAATGATATTTGTAATAATCTAAAAAATGTTTAATGTATTTAAGAACACTAGAATTGAACATTACATCTTGAAGAACAATAATTAAGAAGATTCTCAAGGAACATTTCCTAGATCTCACACCACTTTTACTAAGAATATATCTTCAATCATGATTATGTTCTTCACAGAACATAATATACTGCCATGATAAAATTGTAAATTAAATTTTTATCCAATTCACCCTCACTCTCAATCCCAGGTTCGAAGCTAAGATAAACTATGATAATTTCAATATGACAACTGCCACATCTATCAAAGGTAACTTGATAGTTTCTGATAAATGAAGGTTATTAAGTAATAAATAAAATGTAGATATTGTTGTTCTATGAAAATGATTTGCTCTACATAGGCTGATCAACAGCATAATATTTTGATCTCCTTCGCATGCCTTCTTTTCTTTCTCCTACTTCTTTCTGTACTGGACCAGCTTTTTATTTTATCTTTGTTGGTTATAGGAAAGTAGAATTATTAGATTTAGCTTAGGACACTGCGGCCTCTTAGGTATATTATATTGCCCTGCTAATGTGTAAATGGTCTTATGTCTTTGGTTTTACAAGATTCCCTACCAAGTGTTTGTAGGGCACTCTTTCCGGTTCTAGGCTGAAAAGGAAAAGGACGTGTCACTCCCTAGCTAGAGCTTCGCATTCTAAGATTGTGTGGTATGAGCTTCCTTCCTCTTTTATGCAGAGTCTGCAGGGAGTGGGATCATTTTATAATCCCATCACACGAGATGTCTCAGCGAGCGTAGTCCCGTTAGAGTCTCAGAACCCACAATGGTGAATATCTGGGACCTTGCAAGCTGAACTGCATCAGCAACCATGAGTGGATTTGGTTCCTTTAGCTTACTGATTATGCCCTCTTAGCTGTTGCCAGTAAGTTTGTTGTTTAGTGATAATCTCCCTGTTCAATGTCTGTTGAGCAGTCATTCCCAAACACAAGTTCGGGTTCTGTGAATGGCGATGTCTCTCTTTAGCGACTTCGCCAGCCTTTTTATTTTTTTGGGTACCTTTATGTCCAGCTAGCCATGTTGGTTTTACCTTATTGTGGGTTTCTAGATCATTGAGTATTTCAAGGCAGTTTCAGACCAGGTTTCACTTAATCACCTAATTATGTTTGAACCAAAAACGAAACCTTCCATCCCTTGATCTAGTCTTTAAGGGGAATCAGTATATATAGACTGGATATCTTCAGTAACTGAAACACTTGTGTTATCTTCTTTTTTTTGTTCCCACTGTGTTCAGTATAAAATTATTTTAATTCGTTTTCAGACAAATTTTGTAGTTAGGTCTAATTTATAAAAAATTTTTAGTTAGAGCATGAGGGCACACAATATATTATGTAGTTTTTCCTGTAGATTGTAACATTTTAAAAGTCTAATTATAAAATGTTATTTTAAATGTGTGCCATCCGGTATAATTCAATTATTGCCAACACACAATATTCTAAAGAAAGGGAAATTTCTTGAAGTGGGAGTACCACTAACCAAACGATCTCAAATTAGATTTGTAAATTTCATTTTATTATTACCTTTTGATCATATCGGTGGTGCATTGGCTGTTAAAGTGGTAAGCATAAAAAGTATATAATGTCTTTATTAAATATCTCAGTAGAAATATTATTTAAACCTTTTGTTAATTATTAGTTTTTTAATAGTAAAGTTAAATATATTTTTATGATTCATTCTGGTTGCTAGAACGGCACAATATGTATAGTCACTAGTTTTTATTATCTGATTGGTTCATTTTTTTTTGTAGATGTTTCAAATTTATATATCGTACAGAACCACGTGAAAAAGAAAATCTATTTTTGTCTACTAAACGAATGGAATCAGCCATAAGCCATAACGTCATAAGCCATAAATCCATAAGCCACATAAGCTACAAAGCCATAACGTCATAAAGCCATAAAACCATATTTCAACCGCTGTAATCGGAACGTTGGATCCCGAGGAGCAGAAATCTCTTGTGAAAAGTTAGTTGATTGGAAAAGCGACACCTACAATTCGAAGCTTCATAAGAAGAAAGATTAACCGACAAAGGCGTTGGTTTCCGAAGGGCAGAAATCTCAACTACCTCTGTCTATCTATAAGTGGTTAGCTAACAAAATAAAATGTGGTAATTACTAGTGACTAGAATTATTTATGTACGAATCACAATTTGATACCTGATAACTGTGAATAATTTGTTTTCGAAAAGGTTTCTTTTTTTAAATAAAATCATTAATTTTTATAAGTATATATGTTAAATCTTATTTTTTAAAGGTCACAAAAAATTCGCTTTCATTCACTAAATTCTGTATAATTTTTATTAACTTCTTTTTATTGATAAAGCTAGAATTTATAATTCTCACTAGCTTTTAAAAATAAAAAAGAGAATTATTGGTGTCCAACATTTCCTAGAAAGATTACTACCCTTAAAATTGTCTATTTGAAAAGCCGAATTCACGACAGAAAAGGATGTGCTCATTTTTTTTTTTTTAATTTTTAAAGGTAAGTAACGTTTGATATTAAATTTCACTGAGATAGTAAAAATCTCTATAAGTGTTTTGAAATTAACATTTATCAGAAGGGTAACGAATAATATTACAAAATGGCGGGCAAAGTGTCAGGGTAATATTCCAAATTGGAGCCCAACGTGTCAATATAATATTACAAGATTAAAAATTCTTCATATACGGTGAAGAATATAACACCAAAATATTTTTTAAATATTCAAAGTCGATATATTGATTTTTGATTTTTAAGCTTTTTAATATAATACATACCAAATTTGAATTAAATCTGTAAAACACTTGAATAAAAATACAGACTTAAATCTCCTGAAATTTTGAACTCAGCCAAGTATACTATATGAATGTAAAATGTATTAAAGAACAGTTTTTTCATTAATTTTCTAATTATTTTACAAATAATGTAAAAATCGATCTATATTAGTTACACGCCGAATAGTTTAGAGAGTTTCGGAACCGCTCTAAACTGTTTAATTGAGGGTGAAGTTTTCCGAACTTCCAACTTTACACGGCTAGCTGGTACTCGCCTTATCTGCTCGTTTCTTTTGCTGTGTGTTCGGAAGTTGAAAGTTTGAAATAAAATGTACCCGATTACGGGGATAGATCGCGTTATTAAGTCGAAAACTTTTTTATCAACTCTAATAATCTTTATTTGTAGAATGAATAGCATAGTCTAGAAGTAATTCTATAACAGTTGGTTTTTATGAGTTTTCAGATTGTACACAGAGGGAGTGATTCTATGTATAAAAGTTCTATTCCGTTTGCTACAGAAATATATTATGGAATGGTTTAAAATACTTTTTATTTCTGCACAAATTAGTAAAATTTTTAAAAGCGCACAACCGCACGTTTCGCAACATATTTCATTTCGCGTTTTACATTTCTGGAGATATCATCCACTTGGAAGTGTATCCATTGTTTCTTTTAGAGAGATTTATACCTCTCGGCAGTCTCTTTCGGCTTTCGAGAAGTGCGAAGTGTGAGGTGGTGGTGCACTACTCCATATTCCCATTCCCGTTTCCATCCACTTTCTATTCTGGAGGCGCTACGCCACTCTGCGAAATGCAAAATTTACAGTTTCCAGCAGCCAGAGCTTAGCATAACCCTCAGGGAACGTATAACACAAGATGACAAGTCGCAGGTGTTTACGGCACAGCGGCGTACTCAACTTTTACACCAAGCGGAATAATATATATAGATAGATACTTTTAGAAGAATTATTATTATTATTAAAACAAACAAATTAGAGCTGAGGAATGAATCCTATTAAGCCCAAAATTATAAAGTTCAATAACAAAGACAATTATTAAATAAGTAATTAGCAAACAACATAATGCAAACAAAGCACTAAAAATAAGCTTTTAGTTTTCTTTAAAAAAGTCATCGAGTCGGTTTTTGAATACATTTACTGACTATGTGCGAACAACACTCGAGGGTAAATTATTCCAAGTATAAAAGTTTTGTCGGGTACGTGTTTTAAAATTTTCTTTGCTCAAATTATACTTATGACCACTTAGTGGCTCATCTGTATTTCGTGGGAGTATACTATAGAGGTAGGATGAAAAAGTACCATGAAGAATTCTGTAAATCACCCCTTAATCTTCTGTGGACAAATGAACACAAACTCGCCATGTTAAGCCATTCTTCATACGATGGATTCTGCCGAAAGGTATTCGAGTAGCGTAGCGTTGAACATTTTCCAATTTGTTTTGATCAGAAACCAGATCAGGACACAACGCAGGTCCGACATATTCCATCAACGGTCTAACGTAAATTGTATAAAGTTTAGAAAATGTTTGAAAGTTCACACGGGTAAAGGACATTTTTAATAAGTAGAGCATTGAGTTCGAACGTTTACATACCGCTGATATGTGCTCTGACCACGTCGTTATAGGAGTTCACAGTTGCTAACGCACGGATTATTTTTTCCTTTGTGCAGGACGACACATTATTCCGTGTTTAAAGGAAGCAGTCAGGTGTCACATCAGTTTGAAATAGTTTCAAGGTCTTTTTGTAGCTGGGCAGAATCTATCACAGGATTAGAGTATAGCTTAGTGTCATCAGCGTAACACGAGATATTAGAATTTAAGTCTTTGCCTAGATCTGCGCCGTATACCAAGAATAGTAATGGTCCTATGACAGAGTCTTGAGGGACACCACTTAAAACTGGATACTCTGACGAGAACATCTGTCCAACTTTTACCTTGAAGATGCGATTTGACAAAAATCACTTATCCAGATAAGTAAAGAGCCGCGAATGCCAGCTTTTTCCAACTTATAAAGCAATCTCTTTTTGGGAACACGGTCAAAGGCTTTAGCGAAATCAAGATATACGACATTGACAAATTCTTTATTGTCCACAGACGTAGTCCAATCGCTTAAACAGGTCCTTAAGTTTGTTAGTGTGGATCGGCCTTTAATAAAACCGTGTTGTTCTTTTGGCAAGACGTCATGGCTCTTGAGCAAATCAGACATATAATTGGTTAAGATGGATTCCATTATTTTACAGGCAATTGGGACGAGGCTTATTGGACGATAGGTGTCACCGAAGCAATTTTCCACATTAAAAGACGTGTGTAAGATGTAAAGGAAGATGTCATAATAATGGATAGAGGTAAAGCCAAATAAGATGTCAATCCTTTTAATAGCATTTCAGATAAATTGTCAATTCCAGGTGAGGAATTTGATTGAATTTTTTTGAGATTTTTATTAACAATTGCAAATGAGAACTAGATATTACATAAAGAGGTTGCGATTCGGGAATCGTGACTAACTGGGATGTCGCCTGTGAATTCTAAGCTTCTAAAATACGACGATAATAATATAATAATGGGAGAAAATGTTAAAAACATAAGCTAGGTATGTTTAAAAATTTTGTTATACACCAAAATATATTTTCAAGTCAATATTTAATCCAGCCTTAAAATCATTAACAGTAATTAACATCAAATAAAAATGCAATAACATATCTGTCTTTGCACAGAATCCAAAACGAAAAATTATGTCATTGCGTTCAACTGAACGAATATATTTCATATCCATTCTACCTAGTAAGAATACTGAAAAAAAAAATTAAATCCACTGTACAACTCGAGTGGATTGTCTATATCCACTCTTGTTGCATAAACTACCATTGTTGGTTTTATTCAAAGCTTTTTTTAAACTTTCTATTGAATCACACTCTCTTAAGTCCCTAGGCAGTTTATTATACTGTGATTAATAATAGGTGACAACTGTGCAAACCAAGTATATTAATATATTTAAAATACAAAAAAATTCTGTCTTCGCGACCAAAATCCCCAGTGTGTCCCAGGTTAACATTTTAAATCGCTTCGTCGTTTATTGGTATTTTACTTCTGTTTATTAATTATTGATTAATTAACCTAGTACATTGATGATTGCGACTCAAAATAAATCTGCCACAATATTCTTGTAAACTTTTAAATGATAAAGATCCTTTTGAATTAAAATAAGTAACTCTTTTAACGTATTATTAGAAGATCTTGTGCTGGTGAAAATACGGCTAATGATTATTTTGTAAATAAAGTTTAAACACTATTAAAGAATATTTACCAATGTGGCAATTGGTGTAAGATGGTTTGTTTTTATTATTATGTACATGCCACCGTTATGTAGTTTTTTAGGTTTATTTAATTTTAAGTGAAGAATGGAGTCGCAATAAATATTCAAAATGATGCTTTTATTTTAGTTGTCATTGAGAATATTCGAAATTCTTGTAAATATATATTTTTTTATTGATATAACTAAAGAAATCGTTAAAAGTAAGCAACTGAAATACTTAACAATTTGACCAAAAGTTTCCAAATTAACATTTAAGTAGGTTATATTTGTGTTTATTTGTAAAAACTAAGGTTTTCTGATTTATTAACATTTAATTTTAATTTCTCAATATATCAATTGATTAATTTTATCTAGTATTCTATTTATTTTATTGACGGTGGCCATAAAATTTATATCAAAACAGTCCAACATCAGCAAAGAGATTAATGAATTTACAATCGATCAGCAACTCAATATCATTCAAGTCTAGTACAAAATGTTGTAGCCCTAGGATACTTCCCTGAGTAATTCCTTCGAAAGGTATTGAAAACATCGATCACAAGTTCCCAGCAGTCATGGCCTGGTTACGTCTTGAATATGTGATCGAACTCGCACAGTTCGAAGCTCACTTAGACCGAAGAGTAGATGGAAGTATGCATGAGCTGAATGAATGGGAAGGAGTAGGGTATCCAAATGGTGGCACAATAAGGCATCTAAGCTTCAGTGCTGCCATGCGAATCCCAAAGATGGGAAAGCAGGCTGGACTCGAAGTCTCATTTAGAGGAGCCAATGTCTGGACCTAAGCCTGATTAAGGAATCGGCCGGAACCCCTCAAGGGGGAGCAGAAGGATGCCCGAATAGGTAAAAAAACTCCCATGTCAATTTTATTTAGGAAGGACACATGATTATTATAACTTACTTATTCTTTTCGATCTTGCAGATAATCACTTAACCAATTATAAACCTATCCACTTATACCTATATCGTTGAATTTTATTTAGTATCATTCCCCTATAAATGTTTTCAAATGCACGTTTAAGGTCTAAAAATACTCACAACATATTAATTTTCATCAACATCATTAATGAAGAGAGTAATTGATTTAATTTTTTGTATAATTAACTTTTGATATTGGAACAATTATTATCAAATATGAAGGGAATTTAGCCAGAATCAAGCGAGGAATTAATTAAATTCAAAATAATTTAACCGATATAGTAGGAAATAAGTTATTTTTTACGACTACGTATTTATGGTATTATGGATGATGCTACATATTAAGAAGTCGCCAAAAAAATAATATTTATAGAACATTGGCAAAAAAATCAAGATAACCGTTCTAGTTGCAGTAGAGAAGGACAAAGATGGATAAAGACGGCGACAGTGTTTTGGGATTGTTTACACATTTTTTTGACATGTAGATCAATTAATATTATTGTTCCATCATAAGCATCATTTTCCTTCATTACAACGTAAGTTGTATACAGTTTGACAGACTAAAGACATATTGTCGTGTAAGCCATTTTCGAACCGTCCGTTCCTGCTCTAATCCCTTACGTCCCTCTCTTTCTTATTTGGGCCTCCCATTTTCTTATTATTAAGAATATTCAGTAGAGTATGTAATTTGGTGGATACGCCACTTCAGAAAGTTTTCGACTCCGATAAATGATCTCAAAATTACAATTTTTGGCGAATTTACTTTTGTCCAGTATAAGAAATGGACGTCTTGTATTTTGGTAGCAAGTTGTGGTGAATGTGAGAACATTCGATTTGACCACATTATTATATAAAACGATTGTTTTGCTATTGGAGTCAGTAATTTTATAGATAGATATTTTTGTGTGAAGATAAATTGTCAAAGTAAATTAGTATATAAGTGTTTTAAATATAAATCAGTACAAATAAATGTAGTTACTGCCGTGAATTAGGCATATGCATACAGAATGTCCCAAAAAAGTAGGCCAATTCGTTACCATATATTACTTAAGTCAGTGTAAGAAACTACTATTATTTTTTGATTGGGGCCATCATGTTCAATATACAAAGTGACTTGCAACTAGCGCCCTATATGAGGTAGGTGTAAAGCCATCTGCTTAATAAAACGACGAAAATATAATGAAAAACGTATTTTTTAAAGTTAACTTTGTCATCCTGTATATTAAACATGATGGCCACTATCGAAAAAAATAATAATAGAGGTTTCTTACACCGACCTAAGGAATCTATGGTTAACGGAGTGGCCTTCTTTTTTGGGACACCCTGTTCAGTCGATACAATCACCTAACTAGAAGATAAGACCATTTAATTTGTTTAATATTAATTTATAAGACTGCTAATTAATACAATTAGGTAACGCAAATTTAATTAAAATTATTTTAGTAATCAAAAGTTTAGAGCCATAGTTACTTACGTTACAATATTGAAATAGTTTCTTCATTAACAACCATTCAGTATATAACTTGACTGTTTCTAAAATCTACGACTATATTCGTATGCAAATCCTCCTGTTTGATTTGTGAGCACTATCAACAAACCCCGTTTCGACGGCCCTGTCAACACAAGATTGAGAAGAGACCTTTCAACATCCCGGCGTATCCCGCAACCCTAATCGGGTTAGTGCTTTCTCATTTTCTCGGTGCCGAGACGTTTTCGAGAAGGCAAAAGGTTGCTACGTCGTCGTTGAACGGATGAACCAACCTTCCTGGGGCCGGGACCCTTTACAGGTGAATTTGTTATGCTGGTATGGGGAATTTATCAAGTTTGTAATTAAGTTTTTGCGGAGGCAAGAACGATGTGAGGCATGAATGCGGAGCGGTGGATTTGGAGTTTATCAAGGAAGTATGTGCGAGCAAATATTTTTGTTTAAACGATTTGAAAGTTCAGAGAACTTTGCAGGTATGGATGATGATTCAATACATTCCTTTAATTTGACTTGTGTCCCTAACGATGTGAGGCATGGATTGGAAGCGGTAGAGTTGGAGTTTATCAAGGAAGTATGTTCACACAAATGTTTTTGTTTGAACGATTCGAAAGTTTCGAGAACTCTGGCGGAATAGATTACGATTGAATACCACAGACTTTTAATATTTAATTTAATCTGTGATATATACAGTGTGTCCATAACGATGTGAGGCATGAATGAGGACTTTATCAAGGAAGTATGTGCGAGTAAATCTTTAGAAAGTTCGTAAAACTCGGTCAGAATAGATAACGATTTAATTCGTTTAATATTTAATTTGATCTGTGATATACACAGCGCGTCTCTTATTATGTGAGGCATGAATGGAAAGCGGCTGATTTGAAGTTTATCAAGGAAGTTTGTGCGAGCAAATATACTTGGATGCACCATTCAAAAATTCGGAAAACTCTGCCGGAATAGATTACGATTTAAAATGACAGTCTTTTAATGTTTAATTTAATCTATGATACAGACAGTGTGTCCGTAACGATTTGAGGCATGAGTAGCTGATTTAGAGATTATCGGTGAAATTAGTGCCACCAAATATTTTTGTTTAAACGATTCGAAAGTTTGGAGAACTCTGGCGATATGAATGACATTTTAATATGACATACAGTGTGTCCTTAAAAATATAAGCCATGAATGGGGAGCTGCAGATTGGGAGTTTATCAAGAAAGTATGTGCGAGCAAATAATATTTGTTTGCACGATTTGAAAGTCCGGAGAACTCTGGTGGAATAGGACATAATTTAATACGACAGTCGTTTAATGTTTAATTTGACCTATCCTATGTTATATAGTCAGGCGCGTAACTACAAGGAGTCCTAGGGGGATAACCCTCCACTCCAGTCGTCGCTAGGCCCTCTCTAGGAAGAGGCCGTCTTTGATTTTTTATGAATGTTTTATGAACCGATTGAATTCTGGAATAATTATTCTCACAACCGAATAGGAAATTAAAGTTAATTTAAAGCTTATTTTATAAAATCCAAGAGGGGTTAAAAATATTAGAACGATTTGATCAAAACATTTGGTATTTGTGCCCTTTAGAGGAAACATTTGTTTTGCTTTTTTAAATATTATAATTCACAATAACAGGCCCACCCTAGCCCCTCGCCCCAGGTCAGGTGACTTGATACGCATCTGTATAGTGTGCCTAACTATACCTGTAACTCTTTTATAACTCATTATTTGAGAAAGTCATTATTTTTAAAAACGTTACTTATTTTTAAAAGTGGTTTTTGTTGTGACTTGTGATGTTAGATTAATTAGGCAGGGTTAGATTATATTTGGTTAAGACTGTGGCCGAGAATAACAATCACAGAGAAATTACAAATCCGTTCCCGCAAAAAAATTGGATTGGGGTTAATTTGAACATGCTTGCCACATAGATAACTTGCCAGCTTGCCAGTTTAACTAGTTTAGTTCTGATTCTTGCTATTTGCCGATTCGTTTTGTTTGAGTTACAAATATATTTTATTTTTATAAAAATGCCTTTTATTTGCTATTTAAAAAACTGACAATCCACCTTTCCCGTTATTCGACAATTTCACATTACTCATGTTCCAAAATAGCGCGGAACTTTTGAATCTAGTAATTTACCATACAACCTATTTTTTTTATCTTTTTCTTATCCTCGCCTAATAACTGTTGGGTTGGCTACGACGATTAGGTACTCTCTGTCATCGTTACGTTAAACAACTGTCTATATAGTAGGGGAGCCAGTTTTACTTTTTTGGTACACATTTGCACAAGGTACTATCTAAACAGGCTCCATTGCTGTAAAAACTAGCAAAGTATTTCTATATTCTACAAGGTAAGAATGAACGAAATATTTGTAATTTTGCATTACGCAAATAACACATCTAAAAGTGTCATTGGCTCCCCTATCAATAATAATTTATCTTCGAACTTCAAAGGACCGACAGTTATTGTCGCTTCTCTGTGTTTGTTATTCTCGAACTGTGGGCCATGTAGCTGTCTCCCCTATCTCGACCTTTTTTCAGTTCTATTGGGATATCCTTTAATCATTGGTTACAGAACTTGTCTATTTTGGTCTTGTGTAGTAGGCCCCATAGACTGGGAAGTAGCTCTCTGGCCTGGCTAGTTACCCGTCTTCTTTTTTTCTACAAATATAAAAAATCTCAGTCTTGTTAGACCTTCGCAGTTGCATAATACGTGTTCTGCAGTTTTATTCTGTTCCTGACAGAATGAGCACAAGGTCTCGTCTACCAGGCCGATGTTATACATATGTCTATAAAGCCTGCAGTGGCCTGTTAATAGGTCTACCAATACTCTGGCTACTTTTCTCTCTTTTCTGGCTCAGTAGATGCTCATTCAGTTTTGGCAATGGTCCCTTTAAGAACTATGAGGCCTGCTTCTGTCCTGGTAAATTGTTCCACAATTTCCAAGATGTCTTTAACATCTACTGCTTTGTATGACATTAAAGAAAGGTTCTGGGACAATAAACCCTTTGAGGGTCCTTCTCGAGCTAGTAAGTCTGCCTCTTCATTGCCCTTATATCCTCTGTGGCCTAGTACTCAGGCTAAGGTTAGTCTATTTTGACTACTCAGCTCTGTTAGAACTTCTTAACAAGTTTTGACTGTACTTGCATGGAACTGAGTGCTTTTAACGTCACTTGACTGATTGAGAATATTACAATGATTCTTCCATTTACCTTGTGTCCTAATACTTCTTTTGCGTAGTGATCTACTCATTGTGACGTTGAGTTTACCTGTCACTTATCAGTCATGATGCAATGTTCATAAATTCCGTGTTAAGTAACATCTAAGAATAACATTATCTTAAACTGATTGACAACGTCAAAAATTATACAGGATTTAATAAGTCGTTCTAACTTCAATTGCGCCCTGTACATTGTTTTTGTTATGTTCTATGTTTATTTGGTTCTGTTATTCTGAGAGCATTGTTGGGTATCTCTATAAATAGAGGTAACCTACACCACAGGATCTTTCTTCTGTGTCTACACTGACGAAAGTTGGCATTTTTAAAAAATCCCCAAAATAGACTTTACGGCTAAGGTTAATGTAGTTAAGATTAATGTGGATAAGGTTAAAGTGATTAAGATTATTGCGTTTAAGATCAGCTAGTGTACAATTAAAGGTCAATCCTATTTGACTCGAAATCAATACATAATCAAATTGAATTTCAATAAATACAAGTGCGACCAGTTTCGGCCTCACAGGGCCATCTTCAGGCAAATAAGTAACTCGTTAACAGTTGGTACTTAGTAAGTAACATGAATCTATATTGTAAAGAACGTAGTTCAAAAATGAATAGTTAAAATTTGTGATATTTGAAAGTAGAATGTAAAACTTAAAAACTAATGAAGAAAAATTATTAGAAAAGAGATGGCAAGAGATTCTTATTCCAACAAGGATCGAATGTGATTCCAGGTTGTGGGCTAGATGTGTTCCAGTACATGAAAAGTGAAATGACAACCGTGATGGTTTTAGCGAGCGCTAGGCGCTGAAAACTTGAGAGGTATGAGATTGAATAAAAATCGAGAGGTACAGCTTGTCAGAGCACAAGGCGATGAATCACCAACACATGAAAGTTGTTAAGGAGAAGGCCATATATTCCAACCAGTTGAGCGAGGTTCTAAGGTAGGCCACAATGGATCACACCCAAGTATTGGGAATAACCAAATATTAGCAATCCATCCGATAAAGGTAAAAAGCTATTTTATAGATGATGGGGTAGTTTCGGCCCCTTCCTTGGAATATTTGGTGGAAAATTCCTGAAATGAATCCAAAAAATTTGAAATCTCAAATGGTTGTTGATAGAGGAGAAAGGATGCCACCCTTCTTGCCACCCTCAATAAAAAATCAAGGTATAAAAACATCAATACACTTCGAAAAAGCAGTCACATGTTCGGTTTTTACTGTTCCTCTTTTTTTAACTATCTTCTCCACAAAAATATTTTACGTCGTTGTTGTTTGAATAAATTTTTAATAACGCGTAGCTACTTACAACCTTTTCATTATTTAAAATTACAACAGCAAAGCCTGCTGACGATCCCAAAAAAATAATTAACCGTCAGTCGTTATACGCCCCTGCTCCTTATATAAACACATCCGATTGTCAAAGCAAGCAGGCCGTGTTCGTGTCGGACTTATTGGTCAGCGCCCACTAGATAATTTCGTACTGGCGGCGGATCCACTAATTATGTCGGCAGCACATCGGCAACGGACAACGTTGGACGTGGACACGGCCCGTTGACCATCCATTATGCACTTCCCACCCTTCCGAAAGCCCCCCGTTCGGAACCATAGACGGGTGCGAAATAAATTGTTCAAAATCAGATTTCGTTTCCAAATGTTTTTTGTTCGTAATTCTTTATTAGTAAGAGCCAATTTGCAGTTGGCAATTTTCTTTTTATTACACTTCGCAATTAGACAATCCAATGTCCTGTCAGAATGGATAAAATGGCCGATGCTTGGCAAAAACAACAAAGTTTGTTAACGTGACTTTTTTATTAGTATTCGACCGTTATTGTAAATCATTGAATAAGTCATTTGTTCAAAATAAATAATAAATTAATAAATACTAAACACAACGAAAAATAATAGAAACTTAGACTGATTACCTCACTAGAAGTGTTTTTGTCAAGGGAAACATGTACTTTTGTTGTTTTTGCCAAGGATCCACCATTTAAAATCACGTGATTTGGATTGACTAATTAATTACAAAAAGTTTGTCAATTTAAGTCACTAAACAGATACACCAAGAAATGGGTTAGCCAATATACGAAGCAAAATAGATAAAACATAACATTTAATGATTAAATAAAACATCGTGGATAATTTTTTTATATTCTAATAAGTCAGATATGCATAGTTTAGGTGTTTTTAAACCGATTGGCAATGTTTATTTCACCCATTTTTTTCCCAGAATTGTAGCTGCATTAGGAAATAAATGTTCATGAAAAGATAAACAAGAAAAGAGGAGATTTTGTCTGCTTAAATTGACGAAACAAATAACAAATTCCTGAACCCCTCGGGGTAAATTATCTTGGTGCCCACTAGGCCTATTGCACAAATTGTACATCCTCTTAAATCGATTAGGCCTCTCTTAGCTCCTTTAGACAATGTTGTGTTGTATTAGCCAATACTCGCCAAACAAAAATCTCCTAATACAGAGTCTTCAACAATACAAATATCCTACGTGACTAAATTGATATTCAGATGAGCTAAAAGTAACCTTAATAACTTCAATAGTACCCCTAAAACAATGTTCCTCACCTAGTTGACAGAACTGGTGCTAAAGTTGTCATAAAAGTCACTAAGAATTGGAATTTTCATTAAATTTGTTGTTATTCCAGATGAGAAGACTCGTTAGATGATAGCGTTGGACAATAGTAGATAATATGCTTATTTGCATCTCTAAAGAATGTGGAGTCTGACAGCCCCACGCTCTGTCGGTGTTTCCGTACTTGCCAATGAACAATCAGAATACCTGTGATCAGGCCCAGAGTGTTGTCAGGCTAGCTTAAGAGCTCCCTAGCAACTCTGCAGCTTCTTCCCATTATTTTACCCTTTTACCTGAATTTTACAAAATAATGTTCTTTAATTGGGTTTGTCACAACCGATATTGTTAGTCCAATGCAAGAACCAAGTCCAAAAATTATTTGGTTTTGGAATGGACTAGTTTATTCACATTCCATTTAAATTTTGTAATTTGATTTTAATATATATTAATCTAATTTGTGGATACCTTTGTTTTTCACTTTACTTGCTCTTAGTTTTTTTATACCTTGTAACTACCATCTTAATATATAAATGATAGTTTGTTGATACCCATGTTTATAATTTGCTTCACGCCATTAGATGAAGAATTTTGTATAATGGGGCATGTTCAAAAATTTTGAATGTTTTTTTATGAATAATAGAGTTGAAAATAAAGCTACATTTTTTTTATCTATTCATTTGCTCGCGCTTTGAACCCAGAAAATTGCCTCCCACCGTTGGATAGGTTCTGGATCCGCTCCTGCTTGGTATGTGTCTATCCTTTGTCATGCAATTTTTCTCCCAAATTTTGATACAATCCTAAATTTCACTAACACGTTCTAATTTAGTGTCATTGATACAATACTTCTGCTCTTTGTAAGAGTGAAATATTAGTATTTATTTTCGATATTACGTCAATTAAAATATAATTAAGCTAATTTTGGACAATCGTTCAAGACAGTCTTTTTAAACGTATTGTTTTACATAAATATTTTGTTTTATAAATAACAAACAGTAATGAGTCCAAGACCGCTCCAAGTGGAAAATAATAAATAAAGAAAATGAGAAAATCGAAGAAAAAAGAAAGCAACAAAAGAATAACAAGAGTCAAATTTTTCGTACAGTTTGTTATCAGTTTGGCAACACCGTTTTTTTGTGGTCCACCACTGCATTCGTCTTCCTCACTATTCAATTGGAAGCCCTTTCAATTAGCGGAATTATGGAATGCGGGTGTACGCGTCCAGGGCAACCGTGGCAGATGGAAAAGTCCGAGGAATATGACATACGTATTGCGGTGACAGCACGACGGGGTCGGATTTATTTTGTATCGGGGATTGGGGTGTCCGCCATCACAATCGCGCCCGAGGCCGGCGACAGATGAATCATCGGAAATGTGAGATTTGTCGGAAAAATATACGGGAACACACGGTTTGTACATGATCCGGGTTCGATCTGTGCGTTTAATGAAATTAATTATTGATTCTTTCGATATGAAGTTTCAAAAAATATCGGTACTGTGCAAACTTTTCTGCATGGATCTGATAGAACAGACAATATATATTTTTTTGCTTTTATAACATGCCCTTTTAAATTTTTATCTCACTTTCATTTCACACTATTGATTGTTAGCAGATTAGTTTGTTTTGACTATGTTTTGATTTTCCCGAAGAACTTCTGCGACTTGGACTAATCGTTGGTCTTCCTGATCTCGGTAGGTCAGTTACAAATCATATTCTTTTAAATTTGGTAATCAAATTACGGTACACTTTCATATGAAAGGGCCCTGCTATCAAACCCATTTTCATACGAAATCTTCGTAATCCAGCAATGTAATTTCTACCGCATTCGTAATAACATTGTGTGTACTAAACCAATTATTCTTGTTTGTCGATCCATTTTATTAAAGTTTAAATCGTTTCAATAAACGTTTACGTGAGTTTTATTTTGAGAACGTTTCTCTAAAATGCGATGAATGTGTTTGTTACTTTTATCAACAGTTGGCATTACAACTCTTTTGTTTTCCATCGATACAGTAAAATCTAATTATTGAAGCAAGTAGATTCCATTTACTTTTTGCCACTAGTTTGATTTACTAATATTATATAAACTTTAAACTATACCCTTTACTTTAGGATGACCCCATAGAATAAAGTTTTCTTATATTTAATATTGATCTCCCTACCTAAAAAATGTATTCTAGACCAACCATTATTTTATTGTATTTTGTTCTTATGCTTTGCTATTGCTATTTGTAATTATCTTCTTCTTTTTGCTGACTTATCCTATAGCGCAATAGATACCCATCTATTGAGTGATTAAAATATTTAAGAGAAACTGAAGATGGTGGTTTAAAACGTTGTTGAAGAAAGATCAGAAGGTTCTTTTTTAGAGGATCTAAGAATGAAAGATAGCAGTGGTTTTAAAAACTTAACGAGATTGTCTGCAACTGATTTTGAATACTTAATAAATTTAATTGGTTCAAAGGTTGCTTGTAAGGCTCCAACTATAGAAAATCTCATCATAATAACATTTAAAGCAGTAGTGGCTGGTGCATAAGTGCTGTAGAACTGCAGAACTGTCAAAAAATGCAAGTATCTCATCTAAATTTCACAGAAATTGTTTTAAACATTCCAAAATATTACGTAAAATACATTTTATGGACAATCTCATTAATTTTAGTAATTATTAAATAATAGTGTGTCCATAGCATGAGAATGTATCCTAGTATTATAGCTGAGAATAAGTCCAAAAGCTCGTCAGGTCATATTCATCTTTTAGCTGGATCGCTTCGGGACCGTCTGTGCACCGCTTGGGCCGACCACGCTCATCGTCTTACCTCCCTAGGATCTCTAAAAAGTAACGCCGAGACACGTAGTGTTACGTGATATTAACGTGATAAAAGTTAGCTTGTCCCAGATGTCAACCTTGTGGCTCCAGTTCACTTTAGTGGAGATGGGAGCGGGTAATTACTTCATAATTTGGGGGAAAATGAAATATTTTAGTTTTTAAGTTGGGCGCCAGGTAGATCTATTATATTGAGCCTCTTTATATTCAGAAAAGTCCCTAGTCATAAAAATTCAGTAGTTTCTGCATGAACAGATTTAAATATTCCGATAGTTATAACCTAAAATAATATTATCAATGTTCGTCAATTTAAAATACCCAATCCCCTTAATAATGTGATTTGTGAACTAAATAAAAAAGGCGACATGGGACTTAATAACACATGAATTAACATGAGATATGCCTAATAATATCAATTTAACAAAGTAACATCATCTTATTGTAAAATACCCGATCCCCTTAATGATGTTATATATAAACTATACTAAATAAAAAAAACAACATTATCCTTTAATAACACATGAACTAACATGAGGTATACCAAATAATATCAATTTAACGTCTTATAAGATAAAGAAATAATACATCTACGTATCAGTCGTATGCAAAATCATACTCCAAAGTAATAAAAATAAAATCTAGTTCCACTTATCTCCGGCCCGTGCTGTCGACAGGCTAAAGAAGCCGCCTGTGGCACTGTAGTCGTACGATGCAAATGTCTGTAGTATCAATAATGTAGACGAGGCGTTCCAAACCCCAGAGAAACTGATCTTCATTAGTGGAAAAAAAAACAATTATCCTATGCAGTGACATCAATACCCATCCGAAACACTAGTTCCAAGCAGTATCATCAATACCAAGCCGAAAAGACCAAGACTCCCTAAAATGTATGGTTCATTAGTGGCACCCTGTGACACCCCTGCACCACTAATGAGCTTTCGCAACTGCGAAAATAAAACTAACAGTATTTACGTTGATATTCCTGAATATCCAATTAGAAATTCTAAATACCCGTGACGTAATAATACACGCCAATGAAATGCAATCGTCTCTACTGAGCGCTCCTTTCATTACCTACGATCTGGTAGCTACCTATCTATGATCGGACAGCTGTCTAGCAGTCATTTAACAAATAAACAAAAAAATAACCTTCAATACTTTGAAATTCGGTATCCAGCTAATATAAACCAATAAACTAATTCAACGATAAAAATTGTCGGTTTGTGTTTGCGAAAATTATTGAGAACATTCACCCCAATTACATTATATCCCAATTAAACGAAATGTGCTGTGTTTCGTGTTCCACTACAAGAATGGAAATTTTAAGGTGAATTTTAGCATGTAACTCCTACAACAAGGTAATCGGAGATTTCTTAAATTACACAAAAAGGGTATCATAAAACGAGTTTACCTCTAGGGCTATTTTAATTGTTTTACATATTTTAATTCTGGTATAAAATATATTATTTAATTATAAAATCTCTATAATTTTAAACTGGTGAGACCTGAAAAATATAAATGTGTTTTGTGTGGATATGTACGGTAATACAGTGTGAAAGCTGAATGAATGAAAACTTCTGACTAGTCGGATACGTTTTATTTTAAGCAAATACATGTAAAGATATATTTTATTGACGAGCAAATTCTATGTATCTATCTTATATCCTGAACCTCTTTTAGTTTGGGTTGGACATAGGTTTATAGGCCTAACGCTCGATTAAAACCGTTAAAGTAGTGTTGCTGCATTTTTGCCAGATCTGCGAGCTTTGTTTATAGTATGTCGCATATGTAATTCGATTTCGGTTTTGTAAATTATCATATAGTTTGTGTTAATTCACCAGCGCACGTTTCTATTGTACATGGAAGACGTGGATGTAGTTTATACGTTAATAAACGAAAAGATATTTTTTAAATACGCGTATGACTATAAATGTCCTGCTAAAAAGACTGCAGAACATAATGTATAAAAAGTAGGTGAATAAAAGCGGTAAAATAATAAGTGCTTTGGGTGGGGGAGGAAGAGGTAGAACACCCAATGTCTTTAACTACAAGCCATCACTGCTTTGAATTTTACCGCTTAATCGGTGAACATTGTTTTTTGTTCGCGAACACTGTTATTAGACTGCTAATGTTAACGGAAATGTTATTGGAATTCAATACATCTCACAAATGTTAGCTAAAAATGTAAGGTGTGAACTAGGCACAGTGCGCAATATTTGACTTACATTGCCATCCACGATTTAAAAAGGTAGTGAACGGCATATAAGTGTCCCTATTTTATGTAATTCACTTTGGAGTAAATAGAAGCCAAAAAAATATTTAGTTTTTCATCTCAAAAAGCAGATTTAAATTACATAATAATATTATATTAAAAGGTAACAAGTATTAGAAATTAAACATTTAAAAAAACCGACTTCAAAAACGTGCAGATGCCATCACCACATCTTAACTAAATTTATATGGGACCACCCCTGAGGTACCCCCTTACTAACAAAAAGAGAATCATATAAATCGGACAAGGTGGTAAAGCATTATCGCTAAACATACATAAAAAATGAAGAGTTTGAGAATTTTCTCATGGACCCAATTATTAGATTTTGACCAAATTTATATGGGACCACCCCTGAAGTAGCCTCTTTCTAACAAAAAAAGAATTATTGAAATCGGACACCGTGTTAAAGAATTATCGCTGAATATACATAAAAAAAAATATCGCGACGAATTGAGAACCTCCTTCTTTTTTGAAGTCGGTTAAATAGTCCTACGTTTTGTCTGTTTGCTCGAAAATAAGGACAATTGGTTCAATATATATGTATTTATATTGTAATCTAGACAGCCGTCATTTTAGTACTGATTCGGTTTTTGTATACTAGATGAATAAATGTTTGATACTTATTGCTGTTTTCAAGACATACTTTATTACTAACTGTAAACTAATTTACCAACAACAACCTTATACCTGCAAGGATCTAAATTACCAATACATCTAATATTTTTGAAAATGCTAAATTATACAAACAAGCAATAAAAAATGTTATTAGAACAAAATATATTTTTTTAACCACAACAAGAACTAGTAAAGAACAATTTCCAGTTTAAAAATTTGAAGGTATTAAACAACTATTTGTTTTTGTCATGTTAACATGATTGATAATGACAGTCAGACATAACTGTATATAAACTATTTAAATGTACATACCATTTCTTAGGAAGTTTGCTCAGGGCTGTCTTGGTGGCGACTAGAATTTGTACAAAAGTTGCTATATGAAGTTGGCTCTGGCTGTTGTTGGGTCTAGTTGTCACTTTCTAATGTTGGGGTCCCTCTGTTCAATATTTGCTGCTTAGTTTTTATGTAAAAAAAACCGAATATCAGTATCAGTTCTAAAATTTCTATTATTTTTATTTTTTTTTAGTAAAGTCACTGAACTGTTAATTTTTTAGCTGGTGAGAGTATTTCGGCATTTCAGTAAACCAGATTCTTGTTAATGTTTACATATTTTATCTAGTTACTAACTAAAACTCTTTGCAAAATTGTACAGAAAATTATAAAAGTTAGGGTAGAAAGTTTCTCAATTTTTCTCATTATCTGCATTTTTTTTAAATTTACTCTTAAAAATGGGTACTTATTAGTGTTGCTCTTAAAATTTGACAATGTATTTAAAAATAAAATGCAAACAGAAGTTTCTACTTGTAAATAAATAAAATTGTAAATGTATTCCTTACTTGCGAGTAACTTTATTCTGGAAATCAGAAACAGAGCAAGACAAGGACGAATTCAAGCCATAATTTTATGTGTTCAACTAAGAACTATCTTCAAAACGGAGGAATACCAACTTGCATACGCTTGCCTCACTCTGAACATCACTCGGAACACACTTTAAAACTGCTTGACGAACGCAACGAACAAACTTTGCATAAGATAATGCCATATTTGTTGCACACTACTATAACATAAGTTAACATTTTCCTGGTTCGTATGCTCTGCCCTATTTTGTGACGTCACGCCTTGTTTGTGTGCGATGCATAAAATAACGTGATTTTAAGCAGGCACATTGACGTGTTGGCCTCTTTTTTTAGTTGAAGGCATTCGCGAAAACTTTCCACTCGTCTTGCGCTCACTCTTAGTGCACCACAGATACTCTGTCACAGAGACGCAATTAGCCAGAGCGCAGTGACGTACCAAAAAAAATAGATATTAACACGTATGAAAATAAAAATATTAAAATTGAAGTTATATTTTTATGTAATTTGAAAATAATGTGTTTTTATGAAATTTAACTGGTTGTTCACTGCATTAATGAACCAATAGAGAAACCGCCCCTGATTACATAGTTATGTTTTAAATTTTATCCTAATATCTGTTTTCTTTTTCAGGTATGTGGTAAATTAAACCAGAAGTTTCAAGTTTCAAAACAGGTGTGTATTTATATTAGTAGTATGTACATTCGGAGCTAAATCCGTTTAAATGGTATAAATTTGAATATTTCGAGTATAATGTTCCATAATCCCTTTTGAAAACCAAATAGATATAAAATGAATGATTCCCTCAATAGCTTTTAATAATCATTCCAAAAAAGAGCTTCTTTACGAAGGAAATCCTAAAATTGCCTTAACACATTAAATCCAATTAGACGTCATCCCAGTTCCTCGGAGCTTTTTCTTATCTCTAAAATATCCTCGACCGCCTCCTTTTTTCCGCGTAAAGAACGACGTAATAAACTTCTTTCCGAGAATAAATGGGTATGTACCTGGCAGTTATCGGAAAACAATCAAGTCATCCGTGTTCCCACAAAGAAGGAAGGCGAACAAGAAGACTAAGAAGTAGGGAATGAAAAAGTGAGTCTCGTTTTCGAGGTTCGCTAATTCGCTTACAAATAATGGGAAGCTCCTTCAGACGAGGCGGCCACTGCTGGCTGGCTGTATGAGAGGCTTCGCAGAAGCGCTGTCGTTTGCAAATTCGGAGATAAGTTCGGGACTTCACACACACTCGCGGCTAGAGAAAGAAACGATTTATAATGTCTTAGAGCCACTTTAAAGTTCGCAATTTTCCTTGGTGCAAGAAAAATTGAGACAATTCTCATTGAACGCCAAAGTTAGTCACTAAACAGGTTCGCTCATATACAAAGCTAATTATGGAAAAATACAATAGAACATACATCATTGATAAAATTCTTTCATTCTTTATATTCCAGTGAGTTAGTTTATACAGGAAATTTCAATGAAAACTATTCACCCTAAATATTTTTAAAAGTAGTATTTATGAAAAAATACAAAAATAGTTCAAAATATCATATAAATGGGTATATGGTCTGTTTAGATTTAAGATTCCATCAAATAAAATAATTATTAGAAATGTATTTATAAATGTATAAAACGGGAAATGGATGACATGGCTTATACATATACAGGGTATCCCATTAGTGCGTAATTGTTCAATATTTCAATTTGTGTTATAAACGCGCAAACAAAATTCCAAAAAAAGGTTACAGATTTAAAAAAGACATTTTAAAAATATTTTTGGATATACAGGGCGTTACGTTTTTGCCGGGCAAATAAAAATGTATATGTTTTAAATAGAAACACTGTATTTTATTTTAGTTTTAGAATGGTCTGTTAATACTGTGGTCAACCCTGGAATATTTAAAAAAAATATTACATGGTTGCCAAGCAAATAATTTTTTTGTGATATTAGAAAATGATGCGGACCCCAATTTAAATTATCATAATTTAGGTAGGTTAGCAATGATTTCAAAATTGTTTATAATATAGTGGTGATAGAACTAGTTTATTTTATACAGAGTGTCTTGAACCATGCCTTAAATATGGCTAATTTTAAGTTCAATTTTATTAAATTTTTTTAAATAAAACACCCTGTAGCCACAGGTTAGACGATTATACAGTGTGTCCCATCAGTGCGTAATTGATCGATAGCTGTATTATAATTGGAAATACGAAGAAATGTTTAATATAAAAGTTGTATTTAACAATTATTCTCAAATATACGAGGGGCTGACCAAACTTATACTATTTTTAAAGCAAAACACTCCGTAGGTAGTTACACATATTTGATTGTTTTCACATCGTCAAACAATTTTAATAGATTTCATTCATTTGCCATGTTATATACAGGGCATGTCAAAACTTAACGTTACCATTTTCCTAATGTTTTAAATGGAATACCCTGTATGTTATAATACCACCAATTAATTGAAAAATGAGTTAACAATAATTTGAGTCGTTTGTGCTTTTGTTTTTAATTGTTAATTGTAATTGTCAATGTGTAATTGTCATTATCAAAGTTTTACCAGTGATTACCTAGATCAGTAACACTCAAAGTGTACTCCGCAGAGCCCTGGGGTTCCGCAAGATCTTTGTGGGGGCTCCGTGAAGAAAATAATAGCCATAATAAAAAAAAATCAGTACTATCGCCACCACAAAAGGGAGGAACCTCACTTGAGGACTACCTATTTGTAGCTTTGTAACTGACCATGATTTATAAAGTCAATTGTAATTAAAAAAAATAATTTTTATAATAAAACCATCAAAATCTTTAGAAAAAAATTGAGAATAGGCAATGTAAAAAAAAATTAAAAATAAAGTTTATTTATAAATTGGAGGCATAACATACAGGGTATAACATTTGAAAAAAAAATTAAATCTCGTATATAGGCACACCCACCCTGTATACATAATAAAACAAAGGAAGTGGAAAACATTTTAGGAATTTTAAGTCAATTAAAATTGTTTAACGATATGAAAACAACCAAATCTATTATTCAGATTGTAGTCTAAAAACATATAAGTTTAGATCGCTCCTTATTGACTACCCTGTATATTTAGAAATAATTGTAAAATATCGTCCTACAACTTTTGCATTAAAAATTTCTTCTGATAGGACACCCTGTATATGTATAATTGGCTAACCTGTTACTATCGTTGGATAGGTAAATTTGTAAGGAATTTTATGCTAAGATAATATACAGGGTGTTCCATTTGAAAAAATTAAGTAAATTGAACTTAAAATTATCCATATATGTAAGACATTTTCGTATACGCCTATGACGTCTAAAAACGCTTGATTTCAGGAGTGACACTTAAATAAGTAATATAATATTGAGACAAGCTTGTCAGTCACCTTTTATATTCATGTTATAGTTATTCTTATAATTAAGAATTCGAAATAATTACAGTCCACGGTCAATGCTTTATAATCAACATTTTTCAAGACACTCTGTATAAAATAAACCAGTTCTATTATCACTATTTGTTATTTTGGTATCATATAAATCTATTTAAAAGAATTTTTAAATCATTGTTAACCTACCTAAATTAAGATAATTTAATTTGGGGTCTGCATTATTCCGAAAATTCACAAAATAATTAATTGCTTGGCAACCCTCTAATATTTACCAAGCATATTTTAGCGTTAAATACAGTATTACTAGACCATTCTAAAAAAAAATACAGGGTAATCCAATTAAAATATATACTTTTTTATTCGTCAGGCAAAAGCATATATCCTGTATATCCAAAAATAATTTTAAAATATACCTTTTTAAAATCTATTTAACTCTTATTTGTAACTTGTTTGTGTGTGTAACACAAATTGATTTATCAAACAATTACGCACTAATGGGACACCCTATATAAATTGAAGGTAACCATTTATGTATCAGTAAAATATTCTTTTCAACCAAAGTAATTAAGGAGATGGGTTTAACCTCTGTTATACTAAGATTACCGCGTACTTACGGGTTGCCTAACGAGTGACAATTGTATGACGTGCTTAGGTAGGAAGAGGAAGATATGTAGTCACTACAAGGGGGACGTCTTTTTCCTTATGTATATTTTTTGTCTCACCCCCTTCTCCCTATGGCCATTTCCATATTTTTTTTAATATAACACCCTATATGTTATTACATTTTTCCATTCTCCTCTAATATTCGATTCCAAAAGTGTATACCTGAGGTGTAAAGTAAATCGTTTGAAATTTACAGATAATTTCATTTGATAACAGAAACTTTTTAATTCTCAATAAATTAATGGACTTTAGTTTCCATACAATGACACAGTAATAGAGGTTCAACTGCTTTTCGCACATTAGGTAACATTTCAGAATTTATTTGTCGACATTCTTAAACAACTCACTGACGTAAATCATCTACAGATTTTGGTTATGTTGTATATTGTTTGGTTTTGAGATATACCCATAAAAAATGCCTAGCCGGGTTAAATCTAGTGACCTAGGTGGCCACTCCATCATTGGACCTCGTCTGCCTATCCAACGAGAAGAAAATTTTGGTCCAAAAACTGTCGTACTTCAATAGCGTCTTAAGTTATACTGTTTTCCAGTATTCGGGTTATTTCGGGATTTCGGAAATATATTCCTTCATTGTTTCGCCTGCAATTAAACCGACAAAATTTCCCAAGATAAACCTTCCAGTATATTTCCTTATGTTCAATTATAATTTATAATTTAATCATATATCCTTCTACCATAAGATGTGGGGGTAGGTTGTTTTTACTTTCCGTACACAAACTCTCGCCATCCTTTGTTGCGATTCTAGTTAGATTAGATTGGGAGTTGGACGTTATTTGTCTTTGTCCACCGTGACCTTTTTAGACCTATTGTGAGACTCCGTTTGTTTTAGAGTATGCGTCTAGCTTGGTCTTTTTTATTAGACTTAGTAGCTTTGACAGTGGCTACCGCATATAGTTGCATGCATTAGGCTTTTCTTCGCCCAATGTTAGAAACCTCATTCCAGCCAGGCCTTCACATTGGCACAGGACGTGGAATGATGTTTTCTCTTCTTCTTCACAGAACCTGCTCAAATTTGCTTCTGCTGGAGATCCTAACGATTTGATGCTTTTGATCCAGCAGGTCTTTCGTGAACTTGACCGATGATTCCTTGATGAACTGTTTGGCCTGTCTCTGTGTTGGATAGTTGTTCCACAATTTTTGAGACTCTTTTTGCATCCATTGCTTAATGGATGCCTTGCACAATGTCTTAGCAACTCCACAGAAGGATTCGGGGCCGTCATGGCCTTATCTGAGCCTTCTCGGGCTAATTCGTCGGCTTTTTCGTTGCCCTGATATCCCTCATGGCCTGGCACCCAGGCTAGGGTCATCTTGTTTTGACTACTTAGCTCTGCTAGGTCTTCTAGACAGTCTTTCACCAGTCGTGATTTGATTTCTGGTGAGAGAATTGCCTTTAGAGCTGCTTGGCGATCAGAGTATATGACAATAGTTTTGGTCAGCCTGAAACACTGTTGCATATTCTCCTAGTCTCAGCGAAATCGTTATTTTTGACTGGTCCCTGTTTCCAGGATTCTCGGGCTGGTATTTGAATTTGAAAATTTCTTTCAAATTTGTATGTGGTTATGGCTCTATCAGTAGGCATAGCTAGAATATTATATCTTTTTACTTGCTGATATAGCCTTGTGTGGTCGACGCTATGTATGTATGTATTTTAGTTACTTCTGTCCATGTATTTCACTTTCTCCTAGTATTTTAGCTATTATATTGTCTCACGTCTGTTTTGGTCTTCCTCTTCTTCTTTTATTGTCTGTTCTGGAATAATATAGCCACACTTAATCTTCAGTGAAACGTACGTTGATTATAAATTATAATAGTTTAGGTGCAATATTATAACTTTGTACAACTAAAAAAAGGATTGTAAATATTACAAAAACCTAATCTATAATAATTTTTAACTAACCCTAGTTAGTAAAAGATCAGTTTATACTACATAAAACTTTTAGTTAATCTTTTATTTTTGAAATATAACGTCACAGAAGAACCCTTTTTACCGTTGCTCCACTGCTTCTTTCAACGCGATTAAGAAAAATTAAAACTAATATCAATCCTTAACGGTCATTTAGAATCTAAGATGGCTCCGTAGCTAAATCCTGATCTGGGCTTTCGGTTCGAAATGATCCTTGTGGGCCGGATTGACCATAATTAGGTCTGACCGAAACGAATATAATCGTTATGGCAGAGGCGGTCGGCAAGGCGAAATACAGTAGCTGATGACTTTCTTCGTCTACATGGGTGTTCGTCCATGGGGGCACGACGATTTCAATTCCACGGAGACAATTTGTCGAGATCGTTTGTTTAGATACGGCCACGGTTTATTTATTTTGTGACCTCGCTATTTATGAGATTCAACGCCGTACCAAATTCCCTATAAAATTGTTATTAGTTTGAAGAAAACGGTTAATAGACGTTCGGGGAGGGATCATGAGAAACGGTACGAATATTTGACGATTAAATAAATATTTAGTTTACTGAAATTAGCAAGAAGATCAGAAATATATGACATGTAAGGTTTCATTGAGATAAGTATTTCTTTATAAATTTTGACAGAATCGTAAATAAATAGAGTATTAGGAGACTTACTGTTTGCTATACAGTATACAGGGTTTATCAACGATGCGTGGGTAGACGATAGCTGCTTTCCTAGTTAAGACAGGAAAAAAGTTTTACATACATACGTACTAAAGCGCACGATACTTTATATTAGCACAATCACTTGTCAAACTCAAAAGGTTTCGGTATCTTGAGGCTTCTTGTCAGGTTGTCGAATCTGGTGATAGTCTGGTAAACATTTTTTTTAATTTCATATATAGCACTTGTTTTTTCTTTTTAACATGAACCTTCTAGCGTCAAACCTACCTATTTTGCTGAGTTAGCATAAGGGTAATAGCATTATTTATGTTAATTTGAATTTGTTGATTATTTTTAACAGACTTCAAAAAGGAAGAGGTTCTCAATTCGTATTTATATTTTTTTTATGTATGGTCACCGATAATTCTTTAACACGGTGTCCGATTTCAATGATTATTTTTTTATTAGAAAGGGAGTACCTCAGGGGTGGTCCCATATAAATTTGGTCAAAATCTAATAATTTGGTCAATGAGAAAATCCTCATTTTCTTAATTTTTCATGTATGTTTAACGATAATTCTTTACCACCTTGTCTGATTTCTGATTCTTTTTTTATTAGTAAGGGGGTACTTCAGGGGTGGTCCCATATAAACTTGCTCAAAATCTAATAATTGGGTCCATTAGAAAATCCTCAAACTCTTCATTTTTCATGTATGTTTAACGATAATTCTTTACCACCTTGTTCGATTTCTATGATTTTTTTTTTTGTTAGTAAGGGGGTACTTCATAAATTTGGTTAAGATGTGGTGATGGCATATGCACGATTTTGAAGTCGGTTTTTTACAATTACTTTTAAAACTTGTTATTTATATTTGACTTACTGATGTTTGCAGTTTATTTGCACATTCTTTATGATCTTTGCCAACCGCTAAAATGACATTGTAATCTGAAAATGTAGCTGGGTGTCTTCTTCTAGTTGGAGTGTATCACAAGTGTACGGCAGGTACTAAATGGGACCCAGGACGCTTTCTTTTGGTTGCCCTACTTTGATTTTAATTCAGTTATGCGTCATCTTCAGTTCTTTTTCGTTCTAGATCGAAAAGGGTGAGTCGCCGCCTAGCAAGAGTCTCACATTCGAAGATAACATGGTATGCGATTTCTTTCTCTTCAATGCGGAATCTATATGTGGTAGGATCATTGTATAATCCCATTACATGAAGGTGTTTAAGCAAGTAGTCTCGTTAGTAATTGCTACTTAGAAGGATATGCAGCAAAGCATGTGGGATCAGTCCTCAATTGATCTACTGGATTTACTAAACAGTGTTAAAATCCATGGTTACGTACGGCTCTGTCATTACGAAGAGCTGCGATGGGACAAGACGGGGCTGATGAGTGAAATTAATAACCACCTCAGCATGGTCTCGGACTCGCTAGTTCCCCGGCAGCACATAGAAAAGCCATACAGAGTCCTCATTCCAGAGAGAGACGCATGGAGCAGAGGGGAAAAAAACCTTCTCCCAGACAGACTATGCGTTGTATACGGACGGCTTCAAAACTGAAAAAGGGGTAGGAGCGGGAGTTTTTGGCCAGAGGCCTAGAGTTGACATATGAATAAACCTAGGCTCTCTGGCCACGATCTTCCAAGCAGAAATGATTGCTATAGAGTTGGGAGCGAGAGAGTTGATTAATTTTATCCCCGCAAACAAGACTATAAAGAACTTTTTAGATAGCCAGGCAGCCCTTAAGGCCCTGAGCTCCAATCTAGTTAACTCAAAGCTGGTTTGGAACTATATAAACACCCTTGAATGCCTCGGTGCCCGGAACAAAGTTACTTTGATTTGGGTTCTGGGACACAGTGGTGTGGGGTAAAAGCCAACGCGTTTGCTAAAAGAGGAACCGAATCTGTCTTCATAGGACCAGAACCATTCCTGGGCATTGCAAAGTTCACTGCCAAAGGAATTATCTCAAAATTGACGGAGGGTGCAACACTCACGAACTGGAGAGATACCCCAGGGCTAACCCATTCGAAGGTTTTTATAACCAACCCTTCTATGAACGCCTCTGCTCAGATCCGAGAATGGATTAGGAAAGATCTACGCATTTTCACTGGACTGATGACAGGACACTGCCGTCTGGGCAACCACATGAGAAGGATAGATCTGCAACAAATATCGGACTGTCGATTCTGCAGAGCACATTCTATGTACCTGTTCCACTCTGGAAAGAACCAGGTTCCAGATCTTCTGATTTACCCGACTGGAGCCTACTAACTTTAAACAAGTCTCACCCAATTCAACCATGACTTTCCCCAAAAGGTGTGGCGTGTACGTTGAACTATAAGTTAATCATGAGCCGCAATAGACCCGTCTGGGCCGCAGTGGAAGGCGATGAGATCGTCCCACTCATTTTTAACCTAACCTAGTAATCGCACAATGGTGGATATCTGAGGTCTTGCAAGCCAATCTATGGTTGAATAGTTTTCTCTAATATTAGTACCTTACAAAGGAAGTCTTTTATAATTCTTGCACCTTAATATATAGTTTATCTTGTAGTTCTTGGGTTGTTAGATGCTTGTAGATCAAATAAAAATCGTATGTGTAGTTATAGCTTTCGGCACTGATCAGTGCCTTCTTCCGTAGTTTTTATTAAGCAAATATTTTTTTCTTTTAATTAAAACCTTAATTTTTTTATGAAAGTTAACGTTAGGTATATGAATTCTACAAGAAATTTTTTTTTAACATTAGTTTACAATTGATATTGTATTTTATGCTTTATGGCTTTGGTACAGAATTGGGGTGTGTCATTAAAATAAATTAAAACATTTTTTTTATTATTAATTTTTTTTCTCCTATAATCCTAGTCATGTCCGTTGTTATATTTTATTTTTGTTTTGTTTTGTGGTTATCTGTTTTAGTATATGAGCGCCGGACCCCTCTTTTTTTCGTTTACGGGCCCTCATAGAGGTCCGGGTATCAATTAAAAAATTTAGTTTTAAAAGAAAAGTTTTTTTTGTTAATTGCCATGCGCTTTTATTTAAAAAAAGTTTTCTCTAAAGCCGAAATTTGGAGTTAGTTTACTTTCTTCAATGATGGGTTTCAGGCTTTTCTGGAGTATTTTTTCAAATAGTTTTTATAACACAGGCGTTAGAGAGAGTGGCCTATATGACGAAACTCCGTTGAGAGGATTTTCTGGTTTAGGGATTATTATGACTTCAGCTACTTTTCATAATCTAGAAACATATTCTAGTCTGAATTAGTACGTTTTATTATGGCTTTCTTTGGAGGTTATTCTAAAGCTTCTTCAGTAATTAACTCTTCAGATTCATATTTTTTTTATATCCTCTTTAATTTTCTGTGAAGTGGATGGTCTTATGGTCGAGTTATCTCTTGCAGATCCTAATTAGATAATTATTCTCCTTCATTTGGTAGGAAGGTTTTTTGTTTAGTTGCTCTGGGAAACCTGTTGACTATTATTTCTAGTCCAGCCAATGCATTCCTTACATAAACATTTTGCATACTCGGCCTTTTGAATGATGAAACACCTGAACAAACCTTTGTACTTCGTATAACTGTCTTGTTATTCCTTTGCATACACTGTGTGACTTTACGGGATAGTTCAGGGTAAATTAGTTTCGGTTAGGTGACATTTCGTGTGCTAAGCCGTGAGTTCTCCGAATCACGTCTTGAATGGGTGATCTCTTGGGAGATGCAACCATCGGCCATCGGATTAGAGAAGTTAAGTGAATGGGGATAACATAAAGTAACAAATTTTAAATAAATAGAAAAAGTATTTCGAAAAAAAAAGCGTTTTCACAAAATCCACGCGACTAATTATACATACACACCTATTCGTATCGCAATCAGGAAGTTTCCATCCGTAACTTCCTAGTTAATAAAAAAAAAATGGAAAAGCCTTTCCCCGTTTCCCACATATATCCATATCCATAACTGAAACAAATATGTGCGGCATGCATAATTCCCAGCCGGGCGTAATGTAATGTAAACGCGATGCGGCGGCGGTAGCATACGTCGAATGAGCGCGAGACGGGATTGGGGGCGGGGGGCTACGGGGGCGCGGAGCGAAACGAAGGGAGCGAGTAGATCCGCCGGCAGAGATATGTGATTATGGCGTCAATTAGAGAGAAGCCGGTCGCATGCTAGAGAACGAATTAGCAGCGGTGACGGCGCGGCAACGGCGGCGGTGCTGTGTGCTCACTATTGCCACCCGAGGCATTATCCCGTGCACAGGGACTGATTTAGGTTCGTTTAAAGACGCGGCTTTTGATGTTGATTTATAGTGTGGTCAATCATGCGTAATGCTTGGGTATAATCACAAACGAAAAGCACATCGACTATCTGTCATGAACAATCAAGTTGGATTCGATACAGATTATCATGATGAACTTGAATATAGAAAACACAATGGGGGAGTGATCCACAAACGTTAAAGTAGGTCTTGGAAAAATTCACGCATGTCGCTAGAAGGTACAATTCTTCTTTTTTATGGATTTAATTCAGAGCTGCGTGTAGTTATCACGGATATGACTCTTATATCTGTATTTGTCGGTCATTGCTTGCTTTAAAAACACTTTTTGTGGATTACTCTTTATACCGTATATAGGGCATAACAAAATAGGTAGGTCATAAATCAAAACACATAATAATTATGAAGTCAAAAATAGGTCGGTTATACTAAACCTACCTATAAATTATACAAAAGTGAATAAAACTAATAGTTTGTGCAACAAGAGTGGATATGATGGCCATATAAAACGAAGACAAAATTTGAGTGCGATGTGGACAATCCACTAGTATATTTTTTCTACGACTCACGAAAATTTACAAATAAAAAAATATTTTAAATTATTAAGAGAAAATAACTAATTTTAAAATAATTTATGACTTTTAACAATTTTTAAAATAAAATAAATGAAAAAAAAAAAAGGAAAAAAAATTCATTTAATTTTTCCTCATCCGAGAATCGAACCCGTGTCTTCCGTGTGAAAGACAAGAACGCTGACCAAAGGACCACCTATTCCTTCATTTTTGTTGCTTTAATACTCGTAATTAAATTGACTTCATATAGTTTTATTTAAATTAACAAATTATTTATAATTGTAGACGAAATAAAAACAGAAATGATATTATTTATCGATTCTACACAAGAACAGCCCATTTTAACCTATGTTTAATCTCAATAACTAAAAAATATACTGACAGTTTGACAGAATTGTCACTTATATAAAATTTTAAAAATAATAGCAGTCGGTTGATCAAAATATGAACGGTGATTGGTGTATTTCATTTTTTTGCAGTGTTCTCACTACCTAGAATGTATATAAAATATATTCGTTCAGTTGAAGGCAATAGTATACTTTTTCATTTTGTAATCTGTTCGTAGATAAGCTAATATCCATATGGGTGTAAAAAAAAGTTATATAGCCTTTCGAAATTACAAATTGAAAATAGATGTTTCCAATAACTCGGAAATTGTTAAACATTTTGTCATAAAAAAATAAGATGTGGTCCTTTTAAACTAAGAGCAATTTAGCAAGAAAAATTATGAAAACAGTGCACTATAAAATTTTGGTGGTAGTTATGATCCCCTAGACAATCTTGCTTTTTCTTTATCATTGGTTCTTCGCTTGTATTGAGTATTAGTGGCTCTATGTTGTAAGTGTTATTTTAGCCGGCGGAGGGCGGCTGGTCGTTGACCAAAGTCTAAAAATGCGACTCAATTTTGATTGTTAAGGGAGGGTGTTTTTGAATGTGGGTTAATCAAATTTATATAAATGATTGATGATGATTTAATTATTTTAATCTTTGCGTGAGTTTGCGTGTTTGAATGTAATTCGAACATCTATGTTGTGCATTTTTTCTCATTATTGTGTTATTTGGTTTATTCTATCTTCCGTATTCTTTCTACATTCTTTTTTCTTTCGAAATGAAATTCCTACAGTTAAAAAATTACACTCTGAAACAAAAAATAGCCCCACTCTTTCAAATATATCATATTTTCATCTGCAAAAAATATTACATGAATTAAATTTTCGTTACAAAAACGTAACAGTAACAGCTTTTTAACAGAAAAATACGAAATTATTACGTGGAGACATGATTATTTAAGGAAAATAGCGGACGCAAGGAATCAGCATAAACAGGTATTTTATTTAGATGAACCAGGGGTTAATGGTGGAAATTCAGTAACAACAATTTGGCAAGATACATCCAACAAAACTAAAAAACAAGCCTTTATGGAATGGGTCTCTTGTGGATTAAAAAAGCCAATAATAACCCACTTTGGGAGCACCGATGGATTTTTGTCAGATGGTTTATTAATGTTCGAGTCAAAGAAAACAGAACTTCCATGAAGAAATGGATGGGTTTGAAAATTGTTTCAGAATGTTATAAAAAAAAGTCCAACCAACATAAAAGGCATTTTGTTTTTGCAACTCAAATGAGCCCACTGCTTGCACACACGAAATTGTAACCAATCTTCCACATTTGAAGAATAGACTTCAGAACAAACTAAGCAAAAGGTTTCCTCGTCTTCCGAGTCCAAATCCATTTATCTGGTTTTCGTTGCTAAATCGTTTTTTCTTATGGTCATCTTCCCTTTGCTTTTCTTTTCGATAGGTTTTATTTCTGAGAGTCCCTTTAGAGAAATGCGATGTTTTAGAACAACTGGGCTCATTAATATACTTTCCGGAACTATTATTTCTATTCATATCGTTGCCAAGTTCAACTTCAACCAAAGATCCGGTCTCGGTAGGATGTTCATAGTTAGTCTTATCATTGATTGAATTTTCTATTTCAGGCTCATGGTCCAAAGGTCTGTCGGGAAAAAGCTGCTTCATCAAAAACCTCGCGATTATAAGGGTAGATTCTAGTACAAGAAAATCCAGACTATTTTTTGAAATGGTGGCTAGAGAAAAAGATTCTTACTATCGAAGGCAGGTCATATACAGGGTGTATCAATGATGCGTGGGTGAACGATAGCTGCTTCCCTATATGAGATAGGAAAAAATGCTTCAAATAAAAGTTGTAGAGGGCATTGAAAGCTACGTTCCAAAAATAACTACCAATATACAGGGTGTCCGATAAATGTATGAGTTATCGAAGTAATGTTTTTTAAAGGAAACACCCTATATATTTTTACCCGAATAAATTTCTTTGGAAGAGTGTTTCTCAAAAATATAGGGTTGTATGGGTTTATACTGGGTGGTTAGGAATTTATGGTGGGATTTAGGTAACAAAATTGGTTTATTCAACATCAAATATCTCTAAATCAATAATTTGGAATAAATTTTTTTTTCTGCCGAATATTCTCGAAAATAGTGTATTTTCATTTCCTATTCATAATTTTACCGAATGGCGCTTTTCCCATACAGGGACAACCAAAACTCGGGACCACTTTTTTCTCAGTTTTTTCAAATGGAACACCCTGTAAATGAGGCCATACCAGGATAGCCCATACCATAAGCTTCCAGAAAATGTAGGGTTTGCCTACTTGATTTTTATCGGAAATGTATCTAATTCTTAAGGAAAGTATAAAAAAGTTATAAAAGCAATAACTATTTATTTATTATAAACGAACAATTATTTAAAAAAGCGTATATTCACAGCAAATGTTTAAACAATCTCACATTTTAAGCTATGCCTGAATTAATCATATCTACAATTGCTCTTCGAACTTTCATTAAAGTTGATCTTGTAATACAGCGAAAAATCAAATCACCCTTGAAACATTTGAACGTTATAGAAATTTGACATTTAATTATCGAGGAGGAGAATAATTTATAGTTGAAATTTAATAATTTTTCGCTTCAAAATGAAATTATCCACCGAAAAAATGATAAATATGATCTACATTTTGGGTGAGTGTGATAGAAATTGTTTATTAGCCAGTAGAATGTATCTTCGATACCCTGATTCAAGGTCTATACGACCAGAGACTTTTCGGAGGGTTAAAGAAAGATTTGATGAAACAGGCAGTGTCAAGCACGAGAAAAGGCAAATAGTAAACAAAATTGCAACAAATGAAGAAAATGAATTAGCGGTGATCCTTTCAACAGTAGAGAATCCTCACTTCCGTGAACAGAATATTGATAAAAAATAAACTTCATCCATACCGAATTGAATTACATCAAGAACTTTATGAAAGGGATTATGACACCAGAGTTCGCTATTGCGAAAATATATTGAATTTCATTCGCGAGGAACCAAATTTTCTAAAATACATTTTGTTTAGTGACGAGTCAACATTTAAAAGTAATGGAATAGTAAATAGACACAATTGCCACTACTACTCAACAGAGAATCCACATTGGGTCAGAGAAATTGATTACCAAAATAGATGGTCGATAAATGTTTGGGGGGGCATAATTGGGGATCAGGTCATAGGACCACATTTCTTTGATGGTCCACTGAATGGGGGAAATTTACAGAGATTTTCTCCGAGATCATTTACCAATTTTGTTGGAGGATGGTACCTATTGACACCAGACTCAGGTTATATTACCAACATGATGGCGCGCCTCCCCACAATCAAAATCAGGTAAGATGGTTTTTAAACAGATGGTGCAGTAATAAATGGATAGGAAGAAACGGACCCATTCAGTGGCCAGCAAGGTCTCCAGACCTCACGCCTCTAGATTTCTATCTCTGGGGATATGTTAAAGGAGAGGTCTACCGCGAAAAACCAACGACACCAGAAGACATGAAGAATAGAATTAGAGAAGTTTTTCACTCTATTACAAAATCAACTTTAATTGAAGTTAGAAGAGCAAATTTAGATAGACTTAATTTGTGCATAGCTCAAAATGGGAGATTATTCGAACATTTGATGTGAATTTATGCTTTTTCGAATGAATTAAATAAATAGTTATTGCTTTTATAACTTTTTTATACTTTCCTTAAGAATTAGATACATTTCCGATAAAAATCAAGTAGGCAAACCCTACATTTTCTGAAAGCTCATGGTATGGGCTATCCTGGTATGGCCTCATTTACAGGGTGTTCCATTTGAAAAAACTGAGAAAAAAGTGGTCCCGAGTTTTGGTTGCCCCTGTATGGGAAAAGCGCCATTCGGTAAAATTATGAATAGGAAATGAAAATACACTATTTTCGAGAATATTCGGCAGAAAAAAAAATTTATTCCAAATTATTGATTTAGAGATATTTGATGTTGAATAAAACCATTTTGTTACCTAACTTAATCACTACATTTATATAGCTTACTTAACCCTTTATTTGGACACTAAACTTTAAATACCAGTCTTTTTAACCGTAACAGTCTGATAAACAAAATAACAGGAAAATTGATTTTCACTTTTACATTAAATACTTATTATAAAAACAAACGACACACCCAAACTACAAGTGCTCTGTGCACCAAATTTACCACAGATGAAGATAACAGCGTTGCCAATGTGCTCAATTACTCGAGTTCGCACAAAATATCACTGGGATTTTGTTTGTTGAATTTGACACTTGTTACTTTCGACATCAGTCTCCCCTACCATTTTAAATGCCGTGACCTTATTTATATTATATAAACTTATTTTGTAAAGTGCGCCTATGTAATGTGACGTAATATCTCCACTTTTACTGCATTCCTCTTTTATTCACACTAAAGAAGTTGAAAATAATAAACCAAAAAAGTTCATATTATTATGCACCCTAGTTTTGATTTTTATTAAATTTATTATTTTTGTCGATGCTGCTGATTTATTCTCTTCAGGCATTCTTTTTTTAAATTTCCACTTTTTGATGACAGTTACGTTCTTTTTAGCATAATCACTAAAATTATATTCAAATTACTATAAATTTTGGTGGTATTTACAATCATTGCCAACCACCAAAAAATGTAAAAACTATCAGCTAGGCATTTATTTCGTACTTTTATAATTATTTCATTGAACCAATTAATTTTTTAACGAATGTATCAATAAAAATTCGTTCCATCAAATATTCCAGGATTCATATATGAAAAAAGCACCGGTAAAGCAATATATTTCTCTCCACTACATCGTTCTACCGGTCACGCGATGGCTGGTAAAAGCACAGAGAGCTTTTTTCGCGTTTCGCCACGGTGCTGGGGTCAAACAGAATGCCCAATTTTTTTGCATCGGTGCCGGTGGACTGCACAAAATGGGTCAAAATGAATGTGTTTATGTCGAATTATGTACCTAGCTATTGTCTGTTACTGATAAAGCTGCCGCTGCCGTTGCCAGTAACTGAAAACCGCTTCGAGTCAAAAAATAAATAGCTGTATATTTTTGTTGTGAATTAAAAAATGTTTTTGTAACAGAACTACATTTTTAGCGGGTTGTATGGAGGAAGGAATATTTTCCAGTTCATTAGACTGCATTAAAGAACTGATGATATTGGCAGCGTATAAAGCTATAGTCTAAACAAAAGAGGAGTGTAGTAAAAGTGATTATATAACGTCACATTCCATAGGCGTACGTTGCAAAATAAGTCACGGCATATAAAATGGTAAAATTGTAGATTAAATTTTGAATGAAATAAAGTTATATTATTTACAAAAAATAAGAATATGCTTTTGACAAAATTGTTGCGCTTTAACATTGAACGAATTAAATTTAACCAATAAATAACAAGGAGGATTAGACATAATTAGGCACGTACAGTGACAACATACGATAGAAAATTGCA